>CAIGRB010092790.1:16921-37815 GCA_903798255.1 Fraxinus quadrangulata | reverse complement strand
GAGTCGCGGATTCTATCCTTGTTGTGGTTGACAGAATTTCGAAGATGGCCCATTTTGTAGCTTGCAGGAAGACTATGGATGCTACTCGGATTGCCCATCTTTATTTTCGGGAGATTGTGCGTTTACATGGCATTCCTCTATCTGTCACTTCATATCGTGATACCAAGTTCATCAGTCATTTCTGGAAGAGTTTGTGGGAAAGACTGGGGACACAACAGAATTTAGTAGCGCTTATCACCCCCAAACAGATGGTCAGACCGAGTTGTGAATCGGAGTTTGAGCAACCTTTTGAGGTGTTTGGTAGGAACTAAGCCGAAGCAGTGGGATTTAGCGTTACCTCAAGCAGAATTTGCCTACAACAGATCAACAAATAGAACCCATTTGGGGTGCTGGATTTGACCCCTATTTTACGCGTAGGACGTTTCAGTCTTAAGGCAGATGAGATGGTA
This sequence comes from Fraxinus quadrangulata, assembly GCA_903798255.1. Lineage (NCBI taxonomy): Eukaryota > Viridiplantae > Streptophyta > Magnoliopsida > Lamiales > Oleaceae > Fraxinus > Fraxinus quadrangulata. Next base: position 37,366 of record CAIGRB010092790.1, on the reverse strand, counting down.
GAGCATCTTCGAGGTATCCATAAGCAAGTGAAGTTGACAATTCATAAGAGAAATACCAGTACAAGGCTCGGGTTGACAGTCATCGTCGTCGGTACTTTTTGATGTTGGTGATTTTGTTTGGGCTATATTAACGCGTGATCATTTTCCTGTTGGTGAGTATAATAAGTTTAAGGATCGGAAGATTGGGCCTTTTGAGGTAGTACATAAGATCAACAATAATGCTTACAGGTTGTGCCTTTCAAGTCACTTGAGGACCTCTTATGTCTTTAATATGAAACACCTAAGTCGTTGTTTTATAGATTCTGATTACACTGACCCGAACTCGAGGAAGAGTTCTTTCCAACCCGGGGCGACTGATGCAAGAGGGTCTGAGTTAGATGCTGAGTTGTCAGATAACTCGTTAATAACTCTAAAGTATCATGAGTTGGCAGATCGGCGCAATGATGGCAAGTGATCGAGTAATTTTGGTGATTAAGACGTATTTTGGTAATTTGACCATAACTTTGGCTACGATTATTAGAATCGCGATTATGACCACAATCAGGAAAGTTTGTTTCTGCGCAAATGTCGTGGGCTGTGTGTGCGGTTTTCGACCTCAAATTTCGCTGTTTTCCCTTTCGAATTACTATTTTTAGTTAAATTTTGCCATTTTTGGTAATATTTCAATTGCATGTTTGGATATGATTTCTAACCCGATTTGAGCCAGATTTTTCGTAGACTACTTATTTTATTCTTTATTTTAATTTGGCGTAAATTTTGAATTTTTGCCATTTTTGGTAAAATTCGAATTTTTGCTATAAAGTCTGGCTTGTGGACTTGTTTTCATTATTGTTGGATATAATAAAGTTCTTTAAACTTCAGAGACGTTTTCTCTGTATTTTCGGCGTTAATCTTGTATTCTTCCCTGTGAATTTCTTGGTAAAACTAGCCTGCAGAATATTCACTATTCTGCCCGACATCACCTCCAACCAGCCCAACATGAACAAATACAACTCGACTATTAAACGTACCAATACTGAAGTTACTTTATAGAATCACGTTTACATGTTCAAATAATGTTATATATAAGTGTATCGATACCAAGGTAGTATACTGTAAACATGATTCAATTATTAAAATATGTCGAGACAAAAAATGACATAATGAACCATGTTCGAACATGACACGTGTGCCATTTACTTGTATTTAATAACCACGTATACGTACATACTAAAATCTAATGCAAGAGTGCATAGCGTTTCAAACGAAGGAAAATAAAGAGTGGCTTTGAAGAATCTTAATCAACAAAATATTATCTTAAATTACTCTGTTTTGGATCATTTGGCAAAATACATGGTGGTCGGCGGCACGTGGACCGTTTTAACTGGTTAACAAATGGTCCAAACTGATACAAAATAAAATAATTGCCTCTTTAATTTTGATAATTTTATAATAAAAATTGATGGGTTGTTTGACATTGTTTTATTTGCATATAACTCAAAATGTGGTTTATGAAATTAAAAAAAAAAAAAAATTGTATTGGTAATTTCCTACTCGTAATATTTCTTTCATCTTTTGAAAACCTAATACAATTTGAAGAACTTACAAAAAAAATCTAGTTGGCCTAGCCGAGCTTCAAACTTTGTTGACTTTGATATTTTAAATCAACTCCATCTGTCTATTATGACCGTGAAATATTTTAGATTGAAGAGATTTTGATTTTTTTAATGGGTTAGGTTGCATCAAGCTTTAGTGCTTACTACGAGTGTTAAATAGATAAAGTTGAACCGTTTAGATCATCGACCTTCGGACTTTGCTCGGCTCACCCCATCAATTCGTCCCTTGGTAAGGCAAGTCTAGTTAGCTTTCAAGCCACTTGTAGCTCAATTTTTGAACTTAAAATTATCCTTTCACTTTCTTGAGTATAATAAATACATTAATTTAAAAGATAATTGTAAACGTAAAAAAATCTAATTTATTGAAAGAATTTCTAAGTTGTCAAAATCTTTGTCCTTTATCCAGACTTAGAATTGACCACAATACATAAGCATACGATGTAAAATTGTATTCAAATGAATGTTTCTTTTAAATTGTTTAAAAACAATTTAATAATAAATAAGAAAACGAAATATAGTTACAAGACTACGTTAGTAATTTGCAATTGAAAATCAGAAAACACGTCGGAAGGTCATTTTCATCTTCTTGAAGCCACTTAAGCATTCAAACATGTACTTCTATTCAAATTGTATTGCTTAAGTCATGTAATGCATCTCGATCTATCATATACTTCCCCATAAATTAGACCTTATATTTGTAAGTGTTGATTAAAAAAAAGTTGAAGGTTCTGTAAGTCACCGGCTATAATGGACAATACTGAATATTGATATCACTTTGCATTTCACCCTTGAAGTAAATTGAAGAAGTAGGTCACTACAAAGGCCTTGACCCATTTAAGTGCTACAAGCATATAAGTTCATATGAGTTTTATAAATTTCGAATTCAAAAAAAGTTAAATCTATATAATTTGAATCGAAGTAGGAATTACAAGATTCTATAATTATTTCTCGTAACGAGAATATATTTGTTTCAAAGCTAAAATTTCAACTATTTTGAATTAACTGAAAGCGTTGTTTGACCTAATGCAATTTTAGATGGGTTTTCCATCACGACACATACTTGGGACAGCAAAGAATCTTTCACCACTAGGCTAAAGAAATATTTAATAATGATAATATCAAAGAATTGATATCGGGAAACGAGATCCCCATTGCATAGAATAAGTAAATGTTTCTTAGAATATACATCGAAAGTTGCTTGTTTTATGTTTGTACTTAGACTGAGCTCATCCTACTCCCTAATTTTTTGCAATTATACCACACTTGGTTCCTTTTTTTTTTTTTCTCATTTTGTAGAAAGTAGTTAACTAAGGTTACAATAATTGAAAAATTGAAATGCTTCTTGTGTGGAAACAGCTAGCAAGACAGCTATAATCTAATCATGATCATCCTCATTATGCGAATTACTTACCCCTCAAATAATCTCTTCATCACTAGATTATTCAATAATTATATCATTTTTACTATGATAATTCAAGGTGCTCGACATCTATGAACCTTTTTAAGTATTGAATTTTGACTAAAAATGACTTCCCGTATCGGTAAATTAATAATTATTTATTTATAGAGATTGTATATACAACTCTAATGCCACGATAAAAATCAAGGATTGTGCTATTTGTACATGAAAAATGCACGACTTTATTGACGGTCAATGAGGTGTAAAAATATGTGCTATTTATTATTTTAAGTGTTATTAAAATTAATGACATATATATTGACTATCTCACACACTGTCAACAAAGCGTCAACCACACAGTACTTGTAGCATAACTAAAAAAATCAATTAGTTGTAGTCGTAGGATGTGGGACATGTTAGAATTTTTATGGAACTTTAAACCTCGTGAAATCGAAAATCTAATTATTTAATTGTCAAGATCTTTCATGTCAAATCATCAAGAGAATTATAAAGTGTGAAACATACCTTAATTCATTAGTAATTATTCTTTAATACTTTTTCTTGATTTTGGATCTTAAATTTTGATTATTGACTCTTTTAACTCTTGAGTTCTTGTTCTTGATTTTGGCTTCTTATTCCATAATTTTGATTATTGAATACCTTATTTTTTGATTATTGATTGTAATTTTTGATAGTGAGTTTTGGATCTTACTTTTCAATATACTTTCTCTTGTATTCTTATGTTAATGAGATGACACAAAGAATGAGAATCATATATGAATGGAGGACCATGATCCTATATATAGTTTTCATATGTAATTAACCAATCGTCAAATAAAATTCTAATGGATTCGATTTCTACACATATAATTCGATATACACTTTATTTAGATACTCAAAACTCAATTATTTAATTCTTTATTAGATCACAAATTAAAACCCAACAATTTCCTACTTGGGTTACATATGTTACTTTATAAATGTGCACATTTTTATGAGCTCAAAACTTTTACTATCATAATCAAAAGTATTTTCGAACAATCTCATCCATTAATTATGCCAATATATGATCAAAACAATTTTCCTTACAGTTATTATAACTAAACATTCAATTGTCAGGTAAATCAACACAATCAAATGACATGGATCAAGTATTGATGTGTAGCATGGAAATTACATGTAATGTGATCCAAACATGCCCACTTCCAACTAGTTCTACTTTATTCTTTAATGACTTCAAACAAAAAATTTAATCAAAGTGAAAGCTGAACTAAATACTTTATTTTTTAATTAAACTAAATATCCATGGATAGAAAAAATACGTGTCTAAACAGACAATATTCTAACAAAAACTCTCACTAAACTGGCATATCATCAAAAAATGCAACACCAGTGTGAACATTATGCTCATGAAAGACTTTGTGTGGCATCCATTTAGTAAATGAATCCATAATTAAGGAGTTTGTCTTAATATGATTTATAAAAATCTGACAACTCTAAATTTTTTCCTTAATAACTAGAAACTTGATGTCTATAAATTTTGACATCGTTAGTTCCTATTGGAATACAAGACTTTTAGGGTCCATTTGATTGCAATAGTGAAATTTGGGTGGAAAGAAAATGAATTCCTGTGAATTGAATTACCTAGAATTATTTTTCCGTAAATTGTCAATTAATTGTATTTGATTAGTATAATTTTCACATGAAAAATATTGAAAATTTGGATCTTTTGGTGTTCATTTGGTTTTGTTTTACATAAAAATTATCCATTAAAGGGATAAAATTTGTTACAATTGAAGATAAAATTTGTTTCAATTGCAAAAAAAAAAAAAAAAGGTAGTCTGTCAAAACCATGGAATTGGAATCGTGTGAGACAAAAGTGGGAAAATGAATTGCCAATAAAATTTTCTCAATCAAACATGACTTTCGGTAGAAGATGAAATTTAATTTCCAAGTTCCATAGAAAATTTACCAAATCAAACAGGGCCTTATTGTCGCATTACAACTTAAGTGACCTTTCGATTCCATCCAAAATGTACAGCTTAGTGATAAAATTTCGCAGTCATATTCCATGATCAGAATATCTAATGATCTCTAATTGATTTTATTTTTTATATGTGATCATGTAATCCTTAGTTCTCTATAAATATCGAATAATCTAATTGGCTGTTTTCCAAATATCCATCTTAAAATTACTTAAATATCTGCCAGCATTCTAATAATGAATGTTATATCCGGAAGTGTGCAACCTAAGCATACATTAAACTCTCAATTGTTGAACTACATGGAATTTTCTGTATTCATTTTCTTTAAGTTTATCCTTAGGGCATTGATTGAGACTAAAGTCGTCTCTCTTAGCAATATGGGTATCATCTGATTTACATTCATACATCTCAAATCTCTTAAGAACCTTATTGATAAAGTTTTTTTTTGTGATAATCCAAAAATATCCCAAGAACCATCCTAGTGTATTTATATCCTTAATAAAAAATAGGCGTCACCTAAATTTTTCATTTTAAAATTTCATGATAGAAATGTCTTGATTTTTGTGTAATAAGCCATATCATTGGGGCAAACAGTATGTTATCGACGTGTAATACCTGAAAATATGCTTACTCCGACTAAACTTGTTATATACATAATCATCAACTAAATTCATCTCAAAATCAAAGAGATAATTATTTGATGAAATTTTTGATACCATTGATGGGAAACCTACTTAAGCCCATAGATGAATTTCTTTAATTTGTAAATCATTTGACGTAGCTCAAGATCGAGATATGTGACAAGTGACATAATAGTCCTAAATGAGTCTTTCATAGGAACCCGAGAGAAATTCTATTCAAAGTCAATGCCTTCATTTTGAATAAAGTCATTTACAACAAAACAAACATTATATCTTTCCACATCACCTTTCGAATCTCTCTTGGTTTTAGAAATATTCATTTACAACCAATGTGCTTTGTACCTTCAAGCAATGAGATGAGTTCCCAAACGTCATTGACTTTCATGGATTTTATCTTTTTATTCATGACATCAATCCACTCTTAAGAATTATTAATTTGTATAGTTTGATGAAAATTTATTGACCAAATCTTCTTCCATCAATCTAATACCACATTTATTTTCTTGAAGAAAAATTATAAAGTCATCCGGAATTACCTTTCTCTTTTCTCTAGTGAATTTTCTTAATGTTTTTTGTCCTTGAGTTTGTTCTTCTAAAACAATCTCTTGATTGCATATAGGGAATTTTGTAATATTAGCTTGATCCAAAGTTGCTTCTTGAATAAAATTTAGAGCAAGAATTTGTCTCTAATCCTGCTCATTGTCAATTGCAACAGAAGATATATATACATATCTTTCTTCAAAGACAATCCTTAAACTTAAAACCTTATCTCCCTCACAAACTCTACATCCTCAAAGAATTGAATATTTTTCATTTCGAAAATTGACCTAATAGTGGGATTTTTAAAATTTATAATCCCTTAATAGTTGCTTTACTTGGAACTTTATTGAGAATTTAAGTTGTTGTGTTTAGTGCTTCTTACTAGAGAGATTCTGACAAGGTGAAATGACTAATCATCCTCTTTACGATGTCATTAAGCGTTTTGTTTCGTCACTCAATAATACCATTAATGCTAGAGGACCCTAACATGGTGTATTGTTGGACGATTCCACATTCCTCTAAGAATTTAGCAAAAGACCTTGGACATTGTTCTCCTAATCCGTTATATCTGTCATAGTATTCACTACCATGACCAAGTTTGACGTATTTTATTCTTTTGCTGAGTTGATTTTCAACCTCTACTTTGTATGCATTGAATATGTCCAATATTTGGGATTTCTGATAGATGAGATATATGTAGTAATAGTCAAAAAAAATCCATCAATGAACATAATAAATTACCATGGACCATTTCAAGAAGACAAATGAAATGACTCATAGACATCCATATAAATCAATTCTAAGATCTCTAATGTTCTCTTGGCACCTAATTCTTTATATTTGTTTGTTTTTCCTTAATGTAGTTAACATAAACATTTAAGTCTGAAAAATTAAGGGGATTAATAATTCGTTCTAGCATAAGATTTTTTATTGGGTAATTTACGTTTAATACCATGTGAATTTACATACAATATTTATTTATAAGAGGTAACCGTATTAAGCAAATATAGGTTATCATAATTGAATAAAGAACTAGTAACCACAATATTTAAATTAATAAAAAAACTAAACTGAGTATTTCCACATGAACAAAAGTAATTATATTTGTCGAATGTAGAAATAGAAATCAAATTTCGTCTAAAAGATGATACCACAATTGTCTCTTTTAAATTCAAAATAACCAGTTTTAATGATAACCTAAGATCCCTATAGCCTCAACTTTGACTGATTTTTCATCGCTCCACATAGATGAATCTTTCAGTATTAATTGACTTTTGATTGTTCATGCAACCCCTCATAAACACACTTATGTGAGTGGTGGCACCAGAATTTATCCCCCAAAGTATCTTGTTGTTAAAATTAAATTAACCGCAAAATAAATTAAAATGAGAAGTGTATTTTTCTTTACTCGCACAAGCATTGTATTTAGTATAGTCTCTTTTTATGTGTTTCAAATTTTCACAAAAGTAACAACCATAATATTTATCTTTTTTAAAATTTTGTTGTTTCTTTTGAGCTTAACCAGATGCAGCTTCTTTATCCTTTAATTTTTCTTTAGAGATACTTGTCAAATGAGTACTTACAGTTCTCTCTTACTTTAAGCTTTCTTCTTCTTCTTGTACATAATATGAAATGAGCACATTAAGAGTCAACTTCCCCTTTTGACAAATGTAACTGACCTTAAATTAATCGAATTGTGCAGGAAGAGAAATCAAAACCAAATGTACGAGCAAGTCATCAGACGTTCAAACTTTAATGCCTTAGTTTTGAAGTAAAATAAGACGTATCCATGATGGATTGCCTTATGTTTTCTTTAGCCTTATACTTTAGTGAAATCAAATTCGCTAGAAGCGTACTAGTTTCGGCCTTATCTCCTTTTGCAAAGCGTTTTTCAATTTCTTTAAGAAATTTCTTGACTGTAGTTATCTTATCACACATAGCGCCCTGCATGTTACGGGAATTTCACATTTCATGATTATAAGACTTATGAAGTTTAACAATTCCATTAATCCAGTCTTATTTTTCTTAGCAGAACTTTTATCAATAAGAGTGGTATGTTGTTTAATCCTTAACGCAAGGTCTAGATCCATGCCGTCAGAACGATACAAACGTTCTCTTTCCAACCCTTAAACTTTGATTCAAGCACAAGAATTGAATTGGTGCTAGCAGATATTACATAAGTTGATGGAATAACATGTTTACATGAAAACCCATATTGGGCAATCAATAATTTCAAATAATGGTGCGCCCCATCACAAGAGACCAAACACAACATTGATATTTAGTTTTTGAACAGAAATATCAACTTGTAAGTGGTACTTCGTACTCTTGGTGTATTAATTAAATATTGACTATAAATCTGGTCAAACATCAAGTCTATCTTTCGACCGACTCAATATTCACATAATGGAAAACTTTACAATTGTCACATATTTATTATTATAGGTACACAAATAATTCAGCTAAATATTGACTTTCCTTTGGACCGGTAAATATCCGCATGAATTATATATACACAACCTTCCTAATATTTCAAATAAATTAATTTAGGTAAGAAATGTTACTTTAGTAACATGTTTCAACTAATCTGTTTTAGAAAATTTGTAATCCGAAATAAATATTAAGACCGTTTTTGATTCTCATTATTTTCAAAGTACTTTTTTCTCTATTTTCTTTTCAACCACACATTCTTTCATAAAATAATATTACACGTAAATCCGAAACTTTTTTTAATTTTTTAACTACACATTCTATATCAAATCACTATTTCAAAATAAATTTTTTTGCCAAAAAATGGGCATCAAACAAGCTCTAAATACCAAGATTTGAAATTGATTGCCCCTTTATATTTTATTTTTATTTTTCTCTTTAAAAAAATAAAATTGTGAACAGGAAACCAGCGCTACAATCCCCGGGCTGGGTGCTGCAATGTTGTTTGCTGCCTAGGCAGTGTCTAGGCGCTGTAGCGCCATGCCAGCGTTGTGTTGCCTGTTGCATTGCCATTAGTGCCGCGGCCAGCCTTTTGAACCAGAATTTTTCGAAAACTTTTCAAAATTTTTGAATTTTGAAATTCTCATTCCAAAATTTTAAAACTAAAGTATGAATTTCAATGTTAAAAATCTTCTTTGAGAAATTATGAATTGCGAAATTTATAGCTAAAATTCACATTCCAAATGAAAAGATCCCGAAATTTAATGTCTGAATTTCAATCATAAAATTATTCCTTAAATTTTAATGGTTTAACATGAAGTTGACTCTAATACCACTTATTAGAATTTTTATGAAGCTTTAAACCTCATAAAACTGAAAACCTAATTACTTAATTGTCAAGATCCCTCATATCAAATCCTCAAGAGAATTATAAAGTGCGGAACATACCTTAATTCATTGATAATTATTCTTTAATGTTTGATCTTGATTCTAGATCTTGAATCTGATTATGACTCTTTTGATTCTTAAGTTCTTGTTCTTGATTTTAGTTGCTTGCTTCATAATCTTGATTCTTGAATCCCTTCTTCTTGATTTTTGATTGTGGATTTTGTATATTTCTCTTCAATAGACTTTCTCTTATATTCTTGTATTGATGTGATGACTCAAAGAATGAGAATCACATATGAATGGAAGACAATAATCTTATATATAATTTTCATATGCATTCGGCTCATCGTCAAATACAACCATAATGGATGCGGTCTCTATACATATAATTCGATCTACACTTTATTTAGATGTTCAAGATCCAATTACTTAATTTTTTATTAGATCACTTTAATTTCGGGCGAAACCTTGAGATAGCTTTTAATACATACATAATTATATATATGTAGGTCCACAAAATAAATTAAAATCCAACGGCACATGCTAACAATTTATCACTCTTAGATAAGTTATAAGAAATAACGAGTGGATAATGGATTAATTATTTTAAAAACATGGCCAATAATGGCATGCCATCAATTTGTAATTTTGTATAGAAAAGGTATATTTTTATTTGTATATAAAGAAGCATTTGTCTATTAGTGAATTGAGTTATGTATGTGCAGTAAATGGTTGTGCCAGGCTTTAAAGTTCCAACGTTGTTGGTATTTAAAACGACCCATGTCACTTTTGTTGCTTCATCCAGCTCTGAATTTTATGTCCATTTATTCATCCTTAATTTCATGGTCTGCAAGGAAGTTTCTCCCCTCGACAGTCAGCTGTCACCAATTCTGACTAAATTTTTTTGGAGAATTTAAGAAGTATTGGTTGTCAATTCTTAGCGCCTGTTTGAGATGCATTAAAATCCAGAAAAGGAACTTATTTTCAATTTAAAGTCACAACCATTATTTTGGAAAAATAGAGTTTTGAATGGTAATTTTTAGAAGAACATGAGTTAAAATATAGGAAAATTTTTTGGAATTACGTGTAGAATATTTTGTTGTGTGAATGTGTGATTAAAAATGAGTATATAGCAAAAAAAAAAAAAAGTTTGAAACAATGATTGTCAAGTAGGAGCTAAATTATGTGAGCCAATATATAGTGAAATGGCTAAAAATGTCAGGAAAATGCAATTTTCTAATTGATTTTCCACATCCTATTTTTTTATGTTTCGTTCGACATACTGAAAGTTACGAGTTCGACCCTAAAATCAGCTACGGGTGAATAAGTGAATACGCAAAATTAAAAATTATCAATTAAAAGCAACAATTTACTTTTTAATTGTTTTAGATCTTTAGTCAATCAAGTCAAGTTGGACATGTTGAATTGTCACAATAATAATAAAGCGGTAAATAATATAAGATTTGTTAACGAAGAAAATCATTTACAGGATTAAAAACTCCGTGACCAAGCCTATAACTTCCACTATAAATAATAAAAATTTACAATATAATCCAGCCTAGAAAACCCGCTAGACTCGTCGATCTAATTCATGCAATATCCAAGAACTGCTGAAACGTGCTTTATTCACACCTGCTCTCGATCTTTTGAAAATGTCTATCTCCTATGAATCACTAAGAATACCTTATTCTTGTATTCTTTCTGTGCTTCTGATTCAACCTCCCTCAATCTTTAGCAACCTCTGAAAGCTATTGAGAAAATACTTTCCTAGTTATATTTAGGAAGTAGATATTTTGAATTGTGAATTTGATATTTTTCTCAACTTGTAGTTGATTGATCTCAAGAATTAAATGTTTAATCTCAATGTTTGGATATGTTCTTGAATTTTAGAATGATGTTATGAGGATGTATTATAATAATCAACCAGAGACACAAACATAATAGGCATTGAATATTTATAATCTGAGGTATTGGATAATATAGGATGATAGAACTCTTGAAAATTGCGAACTATAGTTTCTCGAAAAATACCATCGTTCGAGTGTTAGGCGAGCGATAGATATGCGGATGACCTTGGTTCTGTTCTGGATGCTCGAGCATCAGATTAGTGACATGCTAGCATAAATTCGATAACTCTTTCCCTATATTCCATACTCGAACTTAAAGATTTCTACTTCATCTATAAAATATCCCAAAAGACTCATTGACTTTTACAATTATTTTTTATAATAATCTTTTTGTTTAAACAATTGTCAATACAATTAAAAACCTAACACATACCTTATGTAACCTCAAATATATATGTTTAAAGGGACTTGGGTTAATTTGGGGGAGAATGAAGTGTGGGCTAGATTCGTAATTTCAACTCAAAAGTTGAGAATAGAATATGTAAAAAGTAATTTCAACGGGTGCTCTGTCTGAATAAGAATTTTTGCCAAATGCCCTTTACTGTTGAAAATTTTGCAAACGCATTAAAATCTATTTTTTTTTTATATGTTCCAGAATCAATTAATTTAAATTGTCTTCATGAGCAAATATTATCGGAGGAGGACATGACATGTTTGATTGTACTATTCGCTCATCGATAAAATAAGATTGACACTTACGTGATGCATAATTTGTAATATTGGACAATAAACATCACGCGGTGAACAAGTATTGTGCAAAGTGCGAGTAGGCATGTTTGAATGTACTATTCGATCATTAAGATTGACACCTAAGTTGTAATATTGGACAATTTCTTGCCTTAATGTTGAAATAAGCTTTTAACATTGATAACTGGCTTGATTAGAGAACTTCACTAGATGAGATCAGAGAAATAGTCTAGTCGAATATATACAACTGTACACAATCTCAGACATTCCCAGAAGTTCTTATAGTGAGTAATTTTATCATTATTAATTTTTTTTAATTTTTAAAATTTTTTATTTTTTTGGTCTAACCTGATTACTCTTGTTTATCTAGCACGGTAATAGTAATTAACGAGTCAAGTAGTCACGCCACAAAAGTTAAACGAGTTTGTCAATCGATCAACCATCTTTATATATAACCAAAGCCAGCCTAGAAATTTTGGAAGCCTTGTGCTGGGATCTTCTATAAATAAGTGAAATTATAATTAAATCAAATAGTTATGGCCAACCTGTTTATTTTTTGTAAATTCTAAAACTTAGGAAATCAAAATTTCGAATTAATTATTTAGTTGAAATGCCGGAGATCGACAGTTAGAATATGCTATAACCAATTTCTCAGTAACTCTGACTGCACCGTACAAATTGTGTTAGTGTTCTAAGGTTTTAATTAATTGCGAAAATTAACTAACATGTTAAAATATGAACACTAGATATAACGTTGTAAAGTCCAAAATGAAACATCAACGGTCCCCGTGTCATGAGTCAAATAATTCACTAAATCAAACTATCAAAAATGCAATAGTCTTAGTTTGTAATTTCGCAAAATTAACAAATAACAATAAAAAGAAATCTAAATAACAAACTCCCTCGTTCTCTTCTTCTTTTGACTTGTAAAAGTAGAATCAAACCCTCGATCTTGACTTTATCTTCACTTCACTATTGTATGCGGCCGTAACCACCACTTGGATTAAAAATTACCATTCTTAACTCATGTCAAGTAGCTTGATCTTTGAATTGGATTGCACATTCACGCTCTTGTTTGTTTTCTTCAAATACGATTGAAAAAGAACGGTTGCTATGAAATTAATCAATAAAGCGTGTCGTCAGTTGAACTTGCTAGAGAATGACGGAATACGTTGTTGTTAGTTCACCAGATTGAGTGTGTATTTTCTCAGAGCAGTTAATCTGTTTCTTGATTTCATAGCTAACCATTCTAAAATTCATAGCCACGGTTCCATCTAGCCAGTTTGACTGATTGCCTATTTGGACTTGTATCTAGTTTTCACGTTTTTTGACAATATCTTTTACATTTAAAAATCAATATTTATATTAAGTAAGCAAATAAAAATAATATGTAAAATTATGAAACGCCTTAGACAATAACCTATGCCGCTTATGACCTTTGATATATGAAGTATGAACATTTTTATTCAACTTTATATCCTATTCAATAACTTAAAAAGGCTTCCCACTTGTTTTTAAGAGTGAAATGCATGAACATGTAAAATATTCACAATAAAAAAGAAAATACAAATTCGTTTATATAAAACACAACTTGCTATTTCTCTAGGTCATTTATCTTGTATATAACATTATTTCTTATTAAATTATATTATATTTTTTTGCTTATAAACGGTTGTATTTTTTTTTTTTTTTCAAGAATGTTAATTTGGATATTAAATCAATAAAGGGTGATTGTTCACCAATCCAATCGAGTCTTCAAATAAGAAAGTGCTTTCAAGAAAAGGGCACGTCATTTGCTTCCAGTCTAACAAAGTGACAAACTAAAGAAGGAAAACTAGAAAGGAATAAAGACTTTACAAGCATTCCATTGCAGTCATATATATATAATTACGATTATCTACGCTCTTAATATGCATATGATGTAGCTCTTGGCTGATTGTTAGCTAGTGTGTATCATTTTACGAGAATAGAGTATTGTGTGGATCAACCAAAAAAAGTATTTATAAAAGTATTTGCTTCAAGGACGAATCCTAGAATTTCGTCTGGATTCTTGGTTTGGAAAAACGTGAATTTTTAAGAATATGAATCTTATTATATGTTGAGAATCTCTTATAATAATCATTCGCGCTTGAAACGTATCTTAATGTTTGAAAGTTGGATAGAAGTTACAATGTAAAAATAATTCATATTTTAATTAGAAATGTAAAAATAATTTAAATATACCTAAAATTGTGGACATTTTGGGTCCATGGGATATCCACACACACACACACAAAACTCCAAGCTCGTATATTGGGCCATAGGGCCTTAATAGAGTGGGCCCAAGGGCTGTGATTTGCACAATAAAATAGCAAAACATAAGCCCTCAAACTGCGGAATACAGTGGGACAACCTTATTTTTGTGATGGGACAATTCACTTTGCAAAAGAATAGCAAACGTGGGACAAATATTTCATAATTTCTTTCTATAGAAAAAACACAAATTCTTTAATGAGACAAAGTTATAAATTTCCCTATACAAAATAATATTTTGAATCATAACATTGAGAGAAATAAGACAAAAAAAAAAAAGAAAGGATTTTGTTGATCATTTAATTATTAAATTTCAATATTTATTTGGAAATCAAAGAGAGTTACAATATGCATTAGCAACATAAAATATTGGTTAGCGTTGTCTCTTGACTGTATGATAAAGGTCGAAATTGGTAGTTGTGTTTGTTTTACACTGTATCTATCAATCACTAAAAAGATTTTTTTTTTTTTTAAACAAATTTTTTAAGTTTTACGTTTGTATTTCAAAGAAAGACAAAAGCCAAAATACCATAGCATAAATTGGAGGTGTAAAACTATCGACATGGATTTGGACAAGACGGAATAAAACTCGAACTTCTTTGACCCTATGGGTCCAAACATTTTTACACACCTAGTATGAAACTATATCAAAACCTAGAATTTGCCACTACTATGACTAAAGTTTCTCTCAATTTAAAACACATCTAAGTAGAAAACATCAAATTGATGAAGCTTTTTATGCCAAAACAAGATTGATATTCTGATAGTGGATAACACCACTCCGGAATTTCTTGCTTAGCCCTCCACTTCTTGCAATGTAATTAGACAATTGGAACAAAGCATATGCATGTCTTTGTCACACCCCCACCCCAGCCCCAGCCCCAACCCCAACACATGTATATTTTCATTTTTCACCTAAAGTAGTTTTGATTTTTCCAAGGCAGTCCAACATTGATAGTGAATCCCACTACACATAATTATGTAGTGGAAAGGAGCATAGGCAGATAATGATGAATTTCCTTGTGCACCCTTTTAGGTAACATGTCCTTGATTTGAATAGCCTAAATCAAGGAGCTTTCCTTCTATTAGGCTTAGCAGTTGGTTGCCAATTATATATCCCAACCATACTGGTGTCAAACTAGACGATCCGTTTAAACTCGTTAAGTTAGTTCAATATAAATTTAGAGCGATGATAGATTTAGACCACTAGCACACCTAAATAGTTTAGTTTGAGCCTAAAACACATAAAAAATTATGGTGAAGCGTACACAACTATATTACGATTACTTTAAGCTTGTTAAGTAGAATTAAGCTTGATTTTTTACCCTTTAATACTCTTACTAGTTTGTAGTTCATGGCTAAATAAGTACGGCTTTTTATTTGTGAATATCATTTGAATGGTAACCTGTGAAATAGTGACGATGATACGATATTATAGATTAATTTAAATATGAAGACGTGTGATATTTTAGATAAGTTTACGATATGAAGAGAGCATGTGACTGTTAATGACAAAGTAAACAAAGGATGTGACTGTTTGATGGGCACAATATTTTTTATCTATTATACTTTTTTTCAATATTCATGAAATTATATTTTTTTTTAACTTGGTGTAAATAGATCTAAATCACAATGGGTTTGAACTCCAGGTGGATCTAGCATCCTGTTTAGGCCCATTTATTGAATATGGCAAAATATGTCTCCAATTGGGCTTGGTGGAAATTAGACCATGTAACCATCCTAATTTTATCCACATTACTAAATATTTCAAGTTTTTTTTAAACCTTTCATTTGCACAACCATAGCACCAAACCTTTTAAAAACTTGCAGGTCCAGTCCAAATTGTCTGTTTCTGTCTGTTTGACCACCAAAAATCTAATAATTTATTCCAAAGAAGACAAGGGCAATTTAGACATTACACATTTCCCCTTCAAAATCACAAAAAGAAGAAAACTCTTTTTCTCCCACCTTCCACCTCCCCAAATCGATGGCATCGTCGCCATTTCCACCACATCAGCCAAAGCAAAGTAATCGGTAGAAGAAGCTGTCAGAGTTTTCATCCCAGGTGGAGGTTCCACTTTTTTGGGTTCTCCACTCTCCCCACACACCCACTCCAAAGCCAAAAATCAGGAACACTTTATCTTCCCGATTAACAAAATTCTCGGTTGAAGGGGGACACCAATACTTATGCCGCCCCCTGCTGTTGCTTCAGTCCCAGCATCCCACCTATTCGAAGCTTAGCTCCTCACAATCTTGCTCAATACCCACCAAAACCTATCGTCATTGCGCCTACAAAACCAGGTTGCTACCACCAAAACAACCAAAACACCTGTAACCACCGTCGCCTGCTACCAACAACCAAAACCCACCGTCGCATGCTAAGGTCCACATTCGGAATGTGACAACGGGTAGGTTTGGGGCCATTGGTAACCAACACCGAGAGGGATATTTCTTGATTGGAGATTTTTCTTGTACTTTCTCCAGCTCCGACAAGGCATGCGATTCTGGCTTCTGAACTGGAGTGGAGAAATGATTTTGGTGGTTTTTGGTTTTAGGTGGGTGGGGTGTGGGGTGTGAGTGGAGAAGATGAGTTTTTTTTTTTTGAAGGGGAAATGTGTAATGTCTAAATTGCCCTAGTCTTATTTGGAAGAAATTATTAGATTTTTTATTTTTGGGGTCCACTAACGATTTTGGTGTTCAAATAAACGAAAATTGTCAATTTGGATTGGACCTGTGATTTTTTAAAAGATTTGGTATCATAGGTTACAAAAATGAAAGGTGTGAGCAAAATCTGCTTTTATTAGGATTCAATTAATTAACGTTTTAGTTGTTATAGATAAGGATTGTAGACTTTATGCGGAAGGGGGTTTTTTAATAGAATTATTGAGTTTTTCTACAATTTTTCAATCCAAATTAGTGTTTGGGCACAAATAAATGATTTGTTGATCCAAATAGTTTACTGTATTTTTTGTGAATCAATATATTTCTAGGTCATTCCATTCGTTCGTCGTTTATATATCGCTTCCTAATAGTGTTCGTGGAATTTAATGACAAAAGTTACAATGTATGATGAAAATCTTTTCGTTCCTTTCGATCCAAAAAAGCTGATGGACATAGATTTGATTGAGGACTATGATGGTCAGCCAACTTTGGACAAAGAAATTGAAAAATCTTTGGATTTCATCTATGAAGGTCCTCCAATCTTTGATAAATAAATTGAAGAATTTGTGAATTTGGGTAATAACAGTTATGATGAATCCTCTATCTTCGATGAAGAAATTGAAGAATGTATGAATTATTGTGATAATTGATACGATGTTTCATCTACTTACTATGAAGAGATTGGTGTCGATGTCTTTAATAGGTAATCTAAAGAAATAAAGTTGATTTTAAGTGCTAAATAAGAGAGTCCATGAATCTTGAGATGTTTGCTATAGTTCGACCATCATTCGAAGCGTGTTCTTTTGTGTACCTTGCAAATTTACCAAGTAAAATAGTGCTATTATAAGAGATTGAATGAAAATCACATTGCAAGATTCGAGGACGAATCTTTATCGATTGGAGGAGAATGAAGAAAATTGATTTTTAAAATTTTTTTTATTTTTTTGTTAGTATTTCCTTTATTTTTAAAATTTGAAATTCAATTCAGATTAGTACTTTTAATTTTATTTATTATCTAAGCGTGAGATGTTAATTATAATTAGTCATTTATTAGGATTAGTACGTTAATTAAGTTTTTTATTCGTTATAATTTAATTTTTTTTTTAATAGCAAATGGAGTTTATTAAACATGAATAAAATATTAATTGTTGAGATTTTCTCCAATAATTCAAATTAATATTTGGACATGAATCAATGATTTGTTGATCAAATTGAATATTCTGCATTTTACAAAGAATTATCGAATTCTTACGGTAATATTTATGAATCAATGAACTTATGTCTTCTGCGCTACATCACTTTCTGATCCTTTTAACGTGTTTTCGATTAATGCAAGTAATTTTGACAAATCTGTTGATTTTTTATCCTTTTTCCTGTAGTTACACCGATTCTTGGGTTCTGGCTTTCAAAAGGGTGCTTCAATTAGAGGAATAATCAATATTCTAAAAAACTCGTTTAGGTGGCGCCTAGGCTCTAGACTCAGGGCAAAACATATTGTTTCGCGCCTAAATGCGCTTTTTTTTTTCAATTCCTAAGCAATTGAATTTTTTCCTTCATTTCTTTCTTCTTCTCTAGGCGTGCTTTATTACTTTTTTTTTTTCATTTTTTTTAAAACGACTTTAGCTTATTTATTTTATTTTTATTTGTCAAAAAAAAAATTCATTTGACTTTAATTTCAAGTTTTTAAAAGATTTCATCTGTACAAAACTTAAAAATGACTTTATCTAAATAATTAAATAAAATTTAAGCTATGTTACTATCTATATTATGTAATTATGATCTTAAAATTCATTATTTTGTTGCAAGCTTAAAAGTATGTATGAAGTTCCTATAAATCTATTAATTAGGGCTTATCTAATTGAAAATTGAAACCATTAAAAATATTCTAATTTTTGTATTTCAAAAACTCGAAAATTGTATAATCAACTAATGGTAGGAATTATTAAGTAAATATAGTAGTTTATTAATTTACATGATTGATATGTATTATTTTAATTATTAAATGATTTTTAAAAACTCTTGCTATTGGATCAAGTTTGACATATATTGGGTAATTAGTTTGGTCTTTCTCACTGATGTTCCAGTAAGGGTAAAAAACAACGAATTGTTGTTTGCAATGCCTATAGGCGGGGCATTCTTCAAAACTTGATACTTAATTTTAACTGCATATGAAGAATAATCCTTTTGCAACTCGTCCATCTGATGCAACACTAAAATAAAACTTTTTTTAGAAAGAAATAATTTTTCGGAGTGTTCATTTTCGAAGAATTTTGTGACTATCTTGAATGGAAATAGTCCAATAGCAACACTATAGACGGTCTGTTTCGACCAAATTCTGTTGTTTAAGGCTCTCGAAACGTTTTTTTTTAATTTTTCTTGATATTTTTGTTAATTTTAATTGAATTAGGATTTTAATTTTGGTTTAGAGTTAGTCGGTATCATTAATTCTCATTATTATTTAGCGTTAGTCGTCATCTTGGAGTTTAGTCAATATTATTTTAATAATTGCTTAAAATATGTGTTGAAAGTAAAAAATTTAGAGATATTTTATAAATATAGAAAGTAAAAAATTTTAAATACTATAATAGTGTCTTTATTTTTAACACTTAATTTTACTACTCATAATATGTATTTATTATTTTTCTCTATCTTTTATTTTTACCAATTTATAACAAAATTCTTTGAGATGACCTCTATAAATTAGTTGACCAATAAATGGGCAAACAACTTTTTGGACCTTTCAATCCAATTGACCTAAAAGAAGTTGAAAACTTTATTCAATGTATAAAAAATAAAAATTAAAAAGAAATAATAAGGCGCGCCTTAAAGTGGTAAACGCTTCCGTTGACCGTTAAATTAGAGCATAGGTCCTAGATGTAACCTTTTTTCCACATCTTGCTCTAAGACGCGCTATTTAGAACACTGATAATAACTGTTTAAAAACATTAAAAATAATATACATTAAATAATATTGTTAAGAGTATAGTCTAATACTTTGGGCACATATCCCAACAGTAATAGATAGAGACTCTTGAAGATTGTCAATACTTGAGGTCTTCGCATTAACACGAAAGTAATTTTCAAAAGTAAAAATAAAAAATGGTACGATATAAATACCATTCTAGTGAAGGTTTGTGGCATCTATGTTATCGAGCCGCAGTTCATGAAATCAAAGAATATGTTTCTTTTCAATTTTTAACAAATAATTTGCATAAGTGACTATAAATAATAAATATCTACAAGATTTTTGAAAAATCAAAATTATTAATCCTAAAATACCTAAAATCTAGCTATATATTACCTAATCAAACATCATATTTCACCTTGATTATTTGAAACTATTATCGAACACGATTGCATAGTCATCCTTGTATTTGGCTTCACTTGTTTCTCTTGCGGAAACTAATTTATTAATAATGC
>CAIGRB010092790.1:0-12229 GCA_903798255.1 Fraxinus quadrangulata | reverse complement strand
ACACATTAACGATACTTTGAAAAAAATAAAATACAATCCGTGTATTGCACGAGCATCAATCTAGTTACTTAAAATACTTCAAACAATATTCTATGTAGTGCATTAACAGTAATATGAAAATTAGATCATAATGTTATCAATTTTTTATCCAATAATATGAATACCAAATAGAAGTCAATGCTGCACTTTCCAAAGTTCCCCTTTCATGATAATTGAACATACAATGATCACTTTATGATTGGTTAGTTACTTTACCACTTGATTAAATACTTAATTTCAGTAATGTACAAGCTTACTTTTAGAGATTTCCACTAATATCACCCAGCAAAAAATTAAAAATCTGTTTTTCCTAAATACCATAATTAACATATATGCAATATATTTCCATGCAAAATCTTGCGTATAATTTCATTTTAATTTGAAGTCAAAATCAAACATTAATTTTGTTACAGATTCGCAATTATTATGTACTTATTATTTACATATTTCGAAGAATTTATTATTCCTCAATTTCACTATAATTTGTTAAGAAACTATATTAAGGCAATTAATATATCAATCTCTGCCTGAATATATTTTCTTCAATTCTTCAATTAATCCTTTATTTCACAATTAAAAAACATTTAAAAATAATAATTTCGAGCACCAATCAATTAATTTTTTCCACAATTCATAATCTTTTCATGTCTCCAAATATAAACCATATTATCCAAATATTAAATCAATACATGTCGAAGAACTCGAAATTTTTGTCACGAGCATGTTTGGCTAATTTTTTAAAAATTAATTATGAGTAATTCCTCCTAAGTGAATAAGTAACTCTTCAGTTTAAAAAAAAAAAAAAAAAAACCTTACTTAAGTAATAAGTAATTTTTAATAATTAAAATAAAAAAAAGTTAAATTACTAATTTTGACAACCACCACCATAACAAGAAAGTGAAAAACAAAACCTAAAGATATGTAATTATGACTATAATCAAAGAACAAAAGGGAGGAAAAAGAAATAATTCCATAACCAGTTCGACCTTTCCCCAACAGAAATCCTCTCTGCATATATATAAACCAAGAAAACGCAAACCCAAAACCCACACGAACACAAGTTACACATACATATAAATAATTACAATCATAATACACACTTATAACAGTAATAGGGTTTTAATTATAAAGAAATTGTTGAATTGAAATTGATTTGGAAATTATTTATATTTAGGATTGTTAAATGCAAGTGGCTGGGGATTTCAATTGGTTCCTGCAATTCATAGTGGCACCATTCTTGGTGGCTATTGGGTTGCTCCAACTTCTGAGAAACTCCGCCTCCAGGTACTTCGTTGTCGACAACAATTTTGAGTCGGATTACTCGTTCGATCGCAACAAGGGGAAGATGGCGGTCGCCGATCATTGCATCGTCTGTGAAAGTAGAACAGCGAAACAATGCGCTGGTTGCAAGATGGTCAAGTACTGGTACGCAACATGCACATGATTTATGGGTTTTATTTAATTTTTTCATATGTATTGGGTTTTCATGTTGCCGATTTTATACTCGTTGTTTTCATTACGGGATATCGTTAAACTTGTTCACGTGTCTGTTCAATGGAATTTATTTATTTATTTTTTTTTTAAATTTTTTTATCTACCCTGTTTTTGTAAGTAATTAGTTGTGTAATGCTAATGTTTTCTACCTTGTGCTTGAAAGTCTGTACATTGTTAAATTTTCTTTCGGAATGTTAGTTTACATGTAAGGTCATCATACGTTCTCCCACTGAATATATTGGTGCATGTGTGGGGGGAACGTTTAAGGAATTCATTAACCTAGTAATGCAATTATGTTGCTCCTGACAAGGAATAGAACCCTTCTAGTCACAATAACTGCTGTTCAAGTGTTCCCAAAATGTTAAATATTAATTGATACTCTAGCTTCGATGGAGGTAATGGATCCGATAAATTCACATTTAATAACAGAATATTCAGGTACTGAAACACGCACCAGAGGAAGCCTATGACAAGCTGTTCTTTTATCTCTGTGATGTCACAAATGTTTGTTAGGTTTAAGTATTAGTTGTCTATGTATGGGATTACTTTGTGAAGTAGAATGCAGACTGCTGATGATAATTGAGATTATTCAGCGACAGTCTAGTTGCTGCTTTATCTTTTATTCATTTAAACGAACAAGTAGTTTTAATGCCTCATTGCACATCTACTTACGTCTAAATTCACAAAGAAATAGGGCTCTGGTTCTTTTTCTTCATCTCAAAGTATGATTGGCCTGTTGATAAATTTCTTGTCATTGCTTTATTTCATTTTTTTAATTCAAATAAACATTTTTTTCATGTAAAACATTGTATGGTGCATGATAAATTTCCTGTCACTTGTTTATTTTATCTTTACTTGAAAAAAATGCGGAAAAATATTTTCATACAGTGAATTTATTCAAGTAAATATGGCTAATGTGCTCACATTCAACTCTAATAGGTGGTCGTGTGAACATACCTTTGTGCTTAATTGTGTGAGTAGCCTGTCTTGTCTGGTGTGTGTATATTAGAAGGCCAGTGGTTTTTAAGAACCAGCAGGTTTAGGCTAACTCAATACTTTAATGTATACAATGGGGGCCTTCTTGTGTAATAGGATGCTAATCTTCTTTGGGTTTAGAATTAATGTTAATTGACCCCTTTATAATTCCATGAAGAAGTTTGAGGAGAATTAAAATCAGTGTAATGGATTTCTAACCTCCAAACTATATTCTTTATAGCCTAAGACAGACTAAAAGAAGATAACTGCATTCTTTATTACATTCAGGTATCTCTCTATATCTACTTTCCTAACTGGATGACCCCTTAAGATTTTTGATGTAAGAAATGCCCGCGTGCTTTCATCAATGTCTGCTATTGCTATTTGGCTTGTGCAGTTGGTTTCTTTGTCTCATCGCTCATTTTTCCAAGTGCTATTTTCTTTGAATTACTTTAGATTCACTAGAAAAGATCATAAAAATTCTTTCTATATTATGATGCTTATTGTTTTAACTTTACCTCTGGAATTCTAGCTCTAAAGCTTGCCAAAAGTCTCACTGGTCTGAACACAAGATGAAATGCAACGATTTACAATTGTCTCGTAAAGCTAATTCTATGCAATCCACATCTATTTTGAGGGGAAGAAATGCTTCATTGGTTCCTACCAGTGGGAGCTCCAAGATTTTCAAGCACTCGAAAGAAGTAATTGACTCTATATTTCTATATACTGTTTGTATGGAAATATTACTGATTCAACTCTGACAAATTCTGCTGCATTAATGTTTTCAGATACTTTTCCCTTATGAGGAATTTGTGGAACTTTTTAATTGGGACACGCCTGGTTTTTCTCCTTGTGGACTTATAAATTGTGGAAACAGGTTTGGTTTAGTGATTTTACCTATTCCTTAGAACTGTTTTCTAGCTTTTTCATTGATCTTTGAAATCTCAAATACCCATATTCTACTCCCTCTTTCTCCTCTGCAGCTGCTTTGCTAATGTGGTTCTCCAATGTCTTGCTTATACCCGGCCACTTGTTGCCTACTTGTTGGAGAAAGGCCACCGTAAAGAATGTAATTACATTGACCTAAAAAACTCATCCAACGTTTTTAAATAATATGACTCATTCATATATATTGTTGGACACTCCTTATTTTCTGCATTTACTTTTACATGTCCCCAGGTCAGCATGGTGATTGGTGCTTTCTGTGTGAATTTCAATCTCATGTTGAAAGGGCTAGCTGGAGTCCGCAGCCATTTTCTCCAATTAACATTCTATCACGATTGCCTAATATTGGTGGTAATCTTGGCTATGGGAAACAGGAGGATGCTCACGAGTTCATGAGGTTCTTATTACTTGAGTCACATCTGATTTTGATTTACATACTATTCGTGGCTTTTCAGTCTTAAGAAAGTGTTTTGAACCCACTTCTTTATTTTACTATGTTATATAACTAACTCAGTTAGGTACAATTCAATGTTTTGTAGGTTTGCTATTGACACAATGCAAACTGTGTGCCTTGATGAATTTGGTGGAGAAAAGGCAGTTCATCCTAGATCCCAAGAGACCACCCTTATTCAGCATATATTTGGTGGTCACCTTCAATCTCAGGTCAAATTAGTTTCGCTAGAGTTTTGCTCTATTTTTGTTTCATCTCCCTCCTTCCCTCTATCCTCTTCTTTCCTCTCTCTCCCCTTCGGTCTTATTTTTGTTTTCTTTTTTCTTTACCTTCCCAGGTTATCTGTTCAAACTGCAACAATGATTCAAACCAGTTTGAGAACATGATGGATTTAACTGTCGAAATTCATGGCGATGCTGCATCTTTGGAGGAATGTTTGGACCAGTTCACTGCCAAAGAGTGGCTACATGGGGATAATATGTATAAATGTGATAGGTAACCATTCTTTCTTATAGCATGGATTTGCCTTATATTTATTTTCATTCTTTCAGATAGTGAATTTCCAGCCCCATCCTACCTATAATCTATACACACGACTGTTCTCATTTGTATCTGCTTTCCTTGACCTGGTAGTTCCACTAATTTTACAGGCATGGAGGAATCTAAATATTTCATTGACTTTAGAAAAGGCGCAATGAACAAACTAAATCTGCTACTGTCACAGAGCTTTTGCCTTTTGCCAAGTACAAGTGTCTAGGTTCTGTTTGGCAGCACGACAAGCATATTGTTGCATAACTTATTTTTCTTCCTATCTTTAGTTTCTCTGTAGATTGATACAATTCTTTTTTCTTTGAAATTTAATTTTGTATCAAGAAGGGATGCTTTGTGCCAAATTTGTTTTAGTAGAAAATACCCTTGCTTTGACATAATTTATTATAGGCAGTGTACACTTTATGGCTATTTTCTGTGCTTCTCTTTTCCCTTCATCAGTAACATTGACCTACTGGAATGGATCCTGCCTGCAGATGCAATGATTATGTCATGGCATGGAAGCGCCTTGCAGTCCGGCAGGCACCCAACATTCTTACAATTGCCTTGAAAAGGTTTCAGGTTAGTTCTTCACTCCCATTTTACCTTTATTTCCAGCTAATTAATATATGTAGAAGTAATTTTTAAAAAAAATTCAGAACAAGAGGATGGAAACATTCACTATGCCAGACTATGGGTATGTGAGTTTCAGATCTGAATGCCTCCGAATGGATTAGTGTCTAGGTGCACCCTAAAAGTTTTTTTTGGTAGAAACAGACTTGATTTCTTTTGACACCTAAAAGAACAGCAGTTTCAGGTTGTTTACCTGTTTGAGTTAAATTTGTGACACTTGAAGCTGATAGTTTATCAATTGCTGAACATACTCCCATTTAGTAGCTATCATTGAAAATGCACTTAATTTTACTCGTTTCTTCTTTAACAATTACTAGTAAACGTCATTCTTCAAAGGATAAGTGCATCTAGTCAGGCTGTTAGTTTAAATGGATATTATACTAAGTATTATAATTTGAACCGATTTACAAATTTCTTATTGGTGTTAGATGCTTGAGGTAATTCCTTCTGCTTCTTTAATGAAAGACATGGCTTTTTATTTGATTATAAATGGACTGAAAACTTCAGTCAGGGGAAATTCACTTCACTGTTTATTTAGTTTCTGAGGGATGTGTCTTTTTCTGGTGCAGAGTGGGAGGTTTGGTAAACTCAATAAGAGGGTGACATTCCCGGAGACTTTGAATCTGAACCCTTACATGAATGAATCAGATGGCAATGATGTTTACAAGCTATATGCAGTTATTGTCCATGTGGACATGTTAAACGCATCATATTTTGGCCATTATATATGCTATGTCAAAGATTTTTGTGGAAACTGGTACAAGATTGATGATTGCAAGGTAAAAATCTCTATATGTGCATGCATTTACATTTATCCTCCTGTGTCTGCGACTCTTCAAAGTGCAAACACTTTAGCACCGGCATCATGAATCAAACACTGGTCTTTGTAGCCTATGCAACAATGTCTCATATATGTCCTTGTGATCTTTGTCTCGGTGTACCTCAAATGTGATTGTTATGATTTGTGCAAACAAGTTGTATGATATAGGAGTCTGAGTCAATATTTACTACTCCCCTGTCCTGTCCCCATTTTAGTTTTTGGGATGTTAGGGGGTAATGTCCTCGTTCTTGATTAGACAACTGTTCTCCAAATAAGTAATTTTCTTTAAAGGGGATATAGGTGCACATGATGTCTAGGAAACTGTATATTTTTTTTGTCATTTTGTGGTACTTTTAGGATTCTGAAATGAAGCGCTAGTTTTTTTGAAATAATTACTAATTAGTGGCAAGCAAGGATCTGGTTTGTTTCGGTTGATGAAATAATATTTTTACAGTTCCACTGGAGGAAGTCGTTTTGAAGTTTAGCATGATGACGTTATGACGTGAGTCATTAAAAATATGTTTTCTTTACGTGGTGCTATATATGTGAATATCTATTCAGAAAGAAATTGAATTGAGATATCGATTGTTGACTCGTTAAGATCAAAGTATTGAGAAGATAAGCAAGTTAAGCCATATTTTCAATGAACAATGACCCAAACAAATTGTTTGATTGCAAGTTTTGATGTTCCAAAACTCACTTATACTGTGGTTCCTGCTTATGGTACCTTTTGCCCCCTTTTCTGATGTTCACACTGGCAATTCCAAATAAAATTTACCCTAAAGGAATACTACAAATATATTTCTTGCATGTTGAGGCATCTGACCGCATTTCCCCCCATGATATGCTCTACTGATAAGCACTGATGGGACATGTTCTAATTGAACACTCAAAATGTATACCTGTTTTCTGGTTAAAGTTCTACTTCGAACGGGAGAAGCAATTCTTGGAAAATTCCACTGCATTTTTGAAAGAGACATAGCATTGCAATGCCATCTATATTCTTTTCTGCACATTCACTTCATTTTCCTTATTGTTCCTTCAATTCACATTCCTTATTTTTCCTCTCAGGTTGTTAGCGTTGATTTGGATGAGGTGCTTTCACAGGGAGCTTATATGCTCTTGTATAACAGGTATCTCTCTTATTCTAGTGCTCTTATTCGCAGACCACTTCAAAATTACCCCGTCAACACTTCATCAAAGCGGATGTAAAAATTTTCATCATGTTATTTTTCAGAAGTTGCTTATCCTTTATAAATGGTACCTCTTCTTTTCTGAGAATTCCCAAATATCCACATTTGCAAAATATAGAAACTTCTCTAAAACCCCCACCGTCTTTGTGCGGATAACCTAAAACAAACAAACAAAAGCGAAAACTGTATCAGAACCACTAATTTTACAGAGAACAGGATATTCGTTGTCCAACATCTAAAGTATCTCGCCCACCCCTAAAAAGTAAACCCAAACGAACACCTCAAAAGATTTTTAGCATGTTTGGTTAAGCTATAAGGTGCTTATAACTTGCTCAATTGTATGACGTTGAGATTAATTTAGTTAATGCAACATATAATCTGGGTTTGTGTAAGTTTCAAGCTGCTTTTAATATGCTCAATTGTACGACTTTGAGATTAGATTAATTAATGCAACATATAATCTGGGTTCATGGTCAGATGATGGAATTGAAAAGTAAAATGCTCCATTTAAAGGGTGAAGCCTTAAAATTAAGCTCCAACAAACTCTTCAATTTAACTTTTTAATATAGATAGTTGGTTTGACTCTTTAGATTTGGAGCTCCGTATTTTTATTTTTTAATGATTGAATTTAATGAGTTGGATGTTGCGTTGCTCTTCTTGGATTATTTAAACCATATTTAAATATTTTAGCCTTGATCATCTAAAAAGCATAAAGAATGGACCATATGCATCACTGACATGGATGGAAAAGATGAAAGTAGACACTTTTGAAAAAGAGCACTCATGTCATTTTCATGGGAGGTAAATGTCAAAGGAGACTTTAGGGAGTTTCTTTAAACCAACAAATCATCCAAACAAGAAATCAGTTTAGTACACAAGTCCAACAACTGAAAAAAAGTATTTCTGCTCTTAATTTCAATAAGAGCAGAGATGTATGCAAGTCCTAACTTGCAAAGTCTTAAAAGATTGAAGTCATGAAATAATCTCCGAGACATTGTTAGATATATATACAAGGATTATGTGGCCCCTTAATTTTTTATTTTTTTGAATCGCCATTTGCTATTTGTTGGGCAAATCTTATTTAATAGCTGACTAGCCAATGGCGCTGTGTTTAGTAGCTAACTTAAGTGGTATATAATGGTCTTTTTTGTTGTTGCTTTCGACAGGATCCGTGCTCGCCCATCATGCCTACTTCCTGCTGAATCTACAAGGAAAGCAAAGGAAAAAATGAAAATGGAAGTACATCCATCAACGAATCAGCCTGCTGAGTCCTCCTCTCCAGTAGGATGTCTCGATAGTCCTGTTGATTCTGGACCATCGGCAACTGTTAATTGTTCAGGATCAAATATTGCAAAGGGTGACGAAGACTTATCATCTTCAATTGATCCTGTAGAAGCTAGAGGGGATATGGAGATTGTGGATTCTGGAGCAAGTACGTTAATTGTCAAGGATGTTGAACGTTTATACAGTAATGGATGCTTTTATGCACCTGCAGAAGTTGATTCTATTGTTGAACATGCTTATCAACCAGCCACTGGGAATATTTCAGTGATTTGTACGAGTTCTACTCAATCTGAAGCTCACAACATTAAACCATCCTTCCCCATGTCTGATGTTGAGAATGAAAGTGGGGCCAGCAAAACTGTGAACGAAGGTTTGTTGGCAATTTTGGGTAAAGATTATTCCAATACTCAGAACCATACCTCCCAGAAAGGCAATGAAGCAGATGACGTGTCAGCTATGGCGTTTTCCAGTGACGGTGTCCACGAAGAATTGAACTCTACTACTTTCATATCTATGCCTCAGATTGCCAAGTCTGAAAATAATACATCTTCCCTTCATGGTATTCAAGCCGTGGCAAGGAAATCTAATGGCATGATTTATTCTGGAGCAAAATTGAATCCACTTCTTGCTCCTGGTTTTCTTGGCAAACGCCCACGAAATATATGTGTCAAGCAAGGTGTGAGTGAACTGGCGTCCAATAGTCACCTGAATAGTCAAACAAATGGGATTGTCAAGCCCCATTTAACAGGTCAAAATGGTTATTTGTTGCCAGATGAGGAGAAACATTATTCTGGCCGAATCTGTTCATCTAATAATTTGGATGGGCAAACTGGGATGTTTGACAATGACACTAAAATGGCCTACGGTGAAGCTGATATGTCTATATGCTTACAAAGTGGAGTTGCTAGCAATCCAATAATATTTTGCAATGGAACCAAAATTGACAAAGCCAATGAAAGGCTAAGGGTAGGAGGACATAATCTGATTTATCGTGGCAAATCCTAATGATAATAGAGGTAGAAACTTCAAATGAATTGGAAGGCTCGTGAGGTTGACAAGCGATGATCACTTATATCTGTGCCTCTTAGTTATGCAAGTCTTGATTAGAAGCTTCGGACAAAGGTTTGAACCTTCACAAGTGCTGTCTGCAGGAAATTATGTTACCATAGTCCCGTCAAAGTTGAGATTACTTACGGTGCTGGTGGCTGAACTGCTTAACTGTGCTTTCATTGTTTTGCTGAATCAGATAATTATCAAGTGCTAAATATTAGTGGATAATATTTCATAATCAATTCTGGAGTAGCATTCTTTTCCTGTTTAAATTATTTGATGTTTCATCACCGTAACTGGATGTGATGAGATTTTGTCCATGGTTTCGATGTTTACAGAAATCTTGGATGCTCTTTGTACCCGTTTAACTTGGACTTCTTCAAATGAAAGGAATAAACTAATTGCTCAGTTTTGGAACTTCCTGTATTAGTTTCTAGGACCCCATATTGGAATATTGCTTACTGTTCATATTTTAACACGACTGCAGTAGTTTTCTCCAGTGTTTTAAAAAATCCGCATAGGCACGAAGTTCGGGCGAAACGCAACGCCTTGGCAATGAGTACATACTGCTCAGTGGTGCTTTATTAATTTTTGTTTCTTTTCTTTTTTCAAAAGCTTTTTATTTGATTTTAGTTTCAAAATTTTAAATGACTTTATAAGTATAAAAGTAAAAAAATAAAAACATGTTAGAAAATTTCAAGTAGGAGTTGTCTAGTTGTAAGTTAAAACTATACTATTTTGCATAGTTTTTGCATTTCAAAACCTTCAAAATAAGACTTTGTTTTGATACCCATTTTGATCAAAATACATTATTTTCCTCTTCTTTTCAATACATTCTTCAAGAAAAAAAAAAATTACACACAACTCAAAAACTTTTTTATTTATTTTTTTATTTTTAACCACATTTTTCATCAATTTATGATTCTAAAATGCATTCTACACAAAAAGGGGCTCAAACAGACCCTAAATAATTGACTAATTGTAGAAATTATTAATTAAATATAGTATTTAATAATTTTAGATGTTTGGTATATATTATTTTAATTATCATATGATTTTTAGAATATGATTTTATAATTTTAGATGTTTGGTTTTAAAAATTAAAAAAAAAAAACATTTTTTTACGCTTAGGCTCTTAACCTTGAAATTTGACCTCCACGCCTAATCACGCTTTACGCTTTTTAGAACATTGGTTTTCTATACATTTGTGGCTTGTTGGGTAAGGTATACATTATCTCTGTTGTCGTGTTGGATTATGTTCAGTGTTGCATACTGAGCATGCTGTTTTAGTGTAAGTTGAGAGAGATGACTGAGCTGTGATATTGATAGTGGAATGGAGATTTCTCCAACTTTCAACTTTAGTCGTGTCAAATTTTTCTTGAACGTGCCCTTCAGGTGACACAACATTTGAATTTTTACATTTGGGGTCTAGTTGGAAAGTAAAGATTCAGTGAATTTGGCCAACCACACCTCAATATTGGACCTCCTTGCTACAATAATAAATTCACGTATTCTCCTGAGCTTGCAGGATTCACATGTCGGATCATGTGTCTTTGTCAGATTGTATTCCCCTCTTCTTATCATCAGTTATTTGTGACGATGGTCACTAATGAAATTTCTACTCGTTTCCATCATTTCGTAGAGAAACCAAGTATACGAACACGAACAAAGGGGCTCAAAACCACTATAATTCTCCAGTGATTTTTTTGAAGTACGTATTGTTAGGCAGACTTTGTATCTCTGCATTTTCTGTTCCTCTGTATTGAGCTTCCAGAAATTGTTCCAGAAATACCTTTCCCAGAATTACATTGCGAAACATCTTTGATTTTAGCTGGGCAAGCTTTGGAATTGAACTTCTGATAATGAGCAATGAAGGGAGCTTAAGACCAATCAACCATTCGCCCCCAACCAATCTGCATTCCATATAATTGTCTCTATGTGCATAGGCCTCCACGGATAGTGCACTCCGTGTTCTTTACAGTTCTTGAACTCTCTAATGGGAATTCGATCGTCGTAGAACCTGAAATCACATAAAAAAAAACATACCTTTAGTGGTTTCCTTATAATTCCCCCATCAAGCTAGCATCGAAAGTAATAATTATGCAGTTTGCACGTATCTCGGTACAAAGTAATACTATTCGACCCCAATGGTACATAGTTCTTGTCTATGTGGCACATGGCTCCCTTGCGTTAAATTGGTTAATGTAAACAAGTTGCAATTTTTAACTAATTGAATACAATAGACCCCAATACTACATAGATTTGTTCCTAGCACCAATTATGTTTAACATTAGTCTATGTTACAGCATCACTTATGATATTAAATCACGAGTAATGCTATTTGTAAGCATTGCTTACCCTTTAAAAGTAAATGTGGCAAAAAGATAACTGCCACATTATCCTATAAGTTAGGGAAAATCGATTCACGGAAGAATTGAACTCAAGAAAAATCATAACACGATTTGATACGGATTCGAAAGAATTTCGTTAGTGTGAAATCTTGAGAAGGATTAAACTAAAGATTGAAGCTTTGTTGTCTTTGCCCTCCATTATTGTCATAAACATTTGTTTGTACCGTTCCATTAGTACCCCCACTAACTCATAACCAAGCTTAAAATGATTTCCTTGGTCCTGATTTTTTGGTTTAGATGTTGTTGACCCCAAAAAATGAGCTCAACAGATACCGGTGATAACCCAAGAATAACTAACCAAGAGGGGGGTGAATTGGTATTTAAAACTTTTCCAAGAATAACTAACCAAGAGGGGGGTGAATTGGTATTTAAAACTTTTTCGACTATTTGTCTCAAAACTATACAA
>CAIGRB010092770.1:0-13142 GCA_903798255.1 Fraxinus quadrangulata | reverse complement strand
AAGAAGAAAGTATTTCTTCTTCATTTGCTAATCTCTTATCCGCCAGTTCGGATTGCCAGGAAGTATTAACTCCTATCCCAATATCTTCTTTCTTCCCTCAACCATCTAATTCTCCTAGGAGCATGGAACAACGGAGGAAAGTAAGGGAGGAGAGGTCATGGGTAGCTAGTGAAAGTGGGAGTCAGGAGTGGGAGGCTGATTCCTTTAAATCTGTGGTCACGGGGGATATGTTGGCTAGCATAAATCGATTAAAGGATGGAAAGAGGAGTTTTTCTTCGTCTTAGGGGATTGGCAATTCTATCCTTCTGAGGAGGATATAGAGGATGTAGTCCCAATTCTCTATCATTCTTTCTGTAAGTTGTAAATGCTTTGCTCTTCATTTCGGTGTTTATGTAAAAATTATCTTTTTAACCTTTGATCTTTCCTACGCAGTTTACCATCCTTGCCATCTGAGCTCAGTCCTTCAAAGACAAGCGGACGCTATTCGAGCTCTCCCAAACAGGTAAAGGTCATGTAAGTTCGTAATCTCTTACGCGAACTTATTTCAAGCGGGTTTACTTCGGTTAGTACCTTCGGCCTCGTCACCGAATCGACTTGAAACTTTCGTTCCCACATCCCCTAGTAAGCAAATTTAATTTCAATCTTTTACTTTCACTTCGAGTTTTGGGGCTGACAGTTAATCATCTTTTTCCTTAGGTCAAAATCCAGACATGCTGAACTTTAGAGCTACAGAGGTGGCTGCGGAAGTTGAGGCTGACTGGCAATCCTGACTGCTGCCTCGTCTTCGAGGTCACAAGATAAATGCCCTGATCTGCAGAGGCCAAACATTGAGGGCTTAATTGGGCGCTGACCCGAGGTCTTTTTAGACTATCTTCAAGCTCCTTCTCCAGCTAGGGAATCAATAGCTACACTACCCATCCCTTTGAAGAAATCAGCCGTCCTCATGACTAGGAGCTGGAATGATAGAGAGCTACAGTTTATGGTTGGAATGCCTATTGGGGAAAACATTATTTCAGCTCAGCTCTACAATTTTTCACATGATGTTAGGAGCTCAAAAGGTGAATTTTTAAGTTTTTAACATCACGTCATTAGTTATTTTATCTATTATCATTTTGACGTAATTTTCTTTATTTTCAGACTAATGCCGAGCTCAAGAGGGTATTTTTGAAAAGGTAGAGGCAGAGAGTACGTCGTTTGCCGAAAAGGAGAAGAATTATGAAGATCGCTTAAATAAGATGAGGGAAGAACTCAACGCTAGTTTATCTAAAGAATTGAAGTTGATGGACGAGGTTGAGGCATTGAGGTCTTGGGGAGAAAAGGCGAGTGCCCGAGCTGAAAGTGAGAAGGAGAGAATAGATATAGCCACAGCTCGGGCAACAGCAGCCATAAAAAGAGTGAAAGAGGTCGAGCTAAAAGCTTCTAAAGTAGTGCAAGAATGGAAAGCTTCTCTAGAGTTTGATGCTTTGGCTCAAGAAGCCTATGTACTGGCCATGGGAGAAATTATTAAGTATGTTAATACAGAGCGGTCAAATTGGAATACTGAGTTCTTGGCGAAGGCATATAAAGAGCAGAAGAAAGAGTTGGAGCAACTGTCATTAGCAGCGGGAGCTCGGATTGCGCCTGCTGAAGAAGATGTTTTTTTTTTTTTTTAATTCTGAAACTTGAAGATCGTTTGAGTGGCTTTCGTGGCCTTTTGATTTTGTTGAATGAAACTTTAATTTTGTCTTGTCAAATACTTTACTTTAGGTGGTCAATTTTCATCTCTTTAGCCATCCGTAGGCCAGGGATGAGGGCTTCATAATCGGCTTCATTGTTAGATGCATTGAAATCGAATGATAGCGCTTCGCAAAACACTTGTTGGTTTGGACTTATCAACACAATCCCAGCTCCAGTTCGTTCGTCTATGGAGGACCTGTCCACAAAGAGTTTCCAAGGCATGTGAGGATGCGATTCTCCCTTAGGGTCCGAGCTGAATTCAGCAATGAAGTCAGCCAGGGCTTGGGCCTTTATGGAGGTGCGTGGCTTATACCTTATGTCGAATTGACCGAGTTCAACCGACCACTTTACCATCCTTCCTGAAGTATCAGGTTTTTGTAGCACTTGCCTCAATGGATAATTGGTTAAGACCTCGATTATGTTCCAAGAAATAGGGTCTTAACTTTCGCGCTGCCGTAATAACCGCATAAGCCAACTTCTCTAACGGGGAATAACGAAGTTCAGCTTTATATAGGGCTTTACTAATGTAATAAATAGAGTGTTGTACCCCATTCTCTTCCCTAGTTAACACTGCACTAATGGCATGTTCAGATTCTGCTAAGTAGAGCAGTAGTATTTTTTCTGCCTTTGGCTTTAATAGCACCGATGGTTGTGCCAGTGCAATTTCAGCTGGTTAAACGCGAGCTGGCAATCAGGCATCCACTTAAATCTCCTTCCCATTCTTAATACGTCAAAGAAAGGCCTGCATTTGTCTGTTGATTTTGACATGAAGCGGCTAAGGGTAGCTATTCTCCCAGTTAAGCTCTGAACTTCCTTAGGCATAGCTGGGGGACGCATTTCGACAATGGCCCTTATCTTTTCTGGATTGGCTTCAATCCCTCTTCAGTTTATCATATA
Source organism: Fraxinus quadrangulata (assembly GCA_903798255.1). Classification (NCBI taxonomy): domain Eukaryota; kingdom Viridiplantae; phylum Streptophyta; class Magnoliopsida; order Lamiales; family Oleaceae; genus Fraxinus; species Fraxinus quadrangulata. The sequence continues at coordinate 10,529 of CAIGRB010092770.1, read as the reverse complement.
TCCCAAAAATTTCCCCGAGCTCACGCCAAAGGCACATTTTTGGGGGGTTCAGCTTCATCCTGTATGTCCTTAAAATTTTAAACATTTTAGCGAGGTGCTGCTGATGATTCTTAGCGTCCGTGCTCTTAACCAACTTGTCATCTACGTACACTTCCATGGTTTTACCAATTTGCTTGGCAAACATAGAATTAACCAAGTATTAGTAGGTTACCCCAACATTCTTGAGTCCAAATGGCATCACCTTATAACAGTAAAGGCCTCGATCGGTCATGAAGGCTATGTTTTCTTGATCAGGTTCGTATATGAGAATCTGATTGTAGCTGAATATGTGTCCATGAAACTGAGTAAGTCATGGCCGACTGTGGCATCCACCATCTGATCTATTCTTGGGAGTGGGAAACTGTCTTTAGGACATGCTTTGTTCAGGTCGGTGTAGTCGATACACACCCTCCAATCCCGTTATTTTCTTCACCAAGACAGGATTGGCTATCCATTTTGGATACTTTTCCTTTCGAATAAATCCATTTTGAAGTAATTTTTGTATTTCTCTATTTAGGGCCACATACCGTTCTGGATTTAGAGGCTGACGTCGTTGCTGCTTTGGTCGAACCAGAGCGTCAATTCCCAATTTATGACACATGATTTTTGGGTCAATCCCCTTCATGTGGGAGTGTTTCCAAGCGAAGACATCAAGGTTTTCTTGAAGATAGCTGATGATCTGGCCCTTTAGTGGAGGTCGCAGTTCTTGACCAATTTTCATTTCTTTTTTAGGATCGTTAGTCCCAATCTTGATGACATCTAGCTCTTCCAGAGGTTCTCCTCTTCGCACTTTCAACCATGAATCCAATGAACTCGGTGAGGGCTCTATTGTGCATGCCATGCAGATCTCCGAAGGGTAATAAATCCTTTATACTTTCAAGTCAACAACTACCTGACATCTATCAATAGTGTATTTGTTTCCTTTGACCTTCCATATACCATGAGGCGTGGGGAATTTGATGGAGTAATGGTACATTGATACTATTACCCTGAGGTCAAATAGTAAAGGCTATCGAATAATAACATCATATGGGGACCTCGAGCATAGAACCACAAATGCCGCACTCAATTTAGTTCGACGAGGGGATTCTCCGAGCTCGATAGGCAGTTTAATTACTCCTTTAGCCCCAGAAAGTACACCGTCAAGCCCCATAATCATGTTTGGGTATGGTTGTAGGAAACTCGGTGGAATTCCAATTCGTTCCAAGGTGTCAGCATAAAGTATATTGAGGAAACTCCCCGTATCTACCAAAACTTTAGGGATGTTGACTTTGGATAGAAGCACATGGATCACCAAAACTCCAGGGTGAGGATTGGGATATGCCTCTTTTTCTTCGAATAAGAGCTGGTCGTTATTCGCTTTCCTGCGGTATTTTTTCGTAATGCCGATCTCAGTCAGGTCGGCTATAATGGGTCTTTTAAACCTCGAGACCCTTGCCTACTGGGAATGTTGGCTCTTCAGCATTCCGACATAGGGATTAGGTAAGTCGACGTTACAAGCTCTAGCTTCAACCTGATTTCCACGTATCACACTTGGACTACTTGGTGTTGGGAACTTAAGATAATAGTGGTATATTGAGATGGCAGCTTGCAGTTCATGTAGTATGGGCCTCCCCAGTATAGCATTATAGTTTGAAGGTAGATCCACAATGATGAAATCCGCCAAGATCTTCCTTTGGCGAGGGGGTTTGCCTAATTCCACGCTCAGTACAATTTGTCCTCTGGCTTCAATAGGGTCTCTGGAGAACCTGCAATCTTCTAGAATATGGTCGAAGGTAACGTTCCTATATTGCCATTCATTCTAAAGTTCTAGAGTATAGCACATTTACCGAGCTCGCTTGCCAATCTTCTGGAATACGGTCTAAGGTTTAATGTATTTGCACACCCGCAACAGTCATGGCTATGACTAGCGCATCACTTTGATCTTGCAGGATCCCACGTGCATCTCCTTCCGAAAATCTAAACCATTCCCGGCATGGTGGGGTATAGACCTCCGGCTCTAGAGGCACCATACTATAGTTCTGCCAAACGCGGACATTACGTGCCATTTTGCGTCGAGCTCTTCGTGACCCTTCAAGACATTGATTTCCACTTATCAAGGTCCTAATTTCAGGTCGGTGTTGGGTGTCGTGAGCTTGAGGTCCAGGTCGAACTTGCGGGACTATCCCTTGTTGATTAGGATTTAGAGCCCCAGCTGAATTCGCTTCTCGAGGTTTGGCTATGAATTCTTACAAATGGCCTCGTCGAATGAGTGACTCCATGTCTTCCTTTAAGTTTCCACAATTATCGGTATCATGTCCTGTGGTAAAGGCAGTACTTCCCTTGATGTTTCCCAGCTGGTTCCTTTTTCTGAGGTGGAGGTCGGCGAAAGGTTTCTTTTTTCCTATCTGTAGGAAGACCTCTTCCAAAGTTGCATTCAATGGGTGATATTCGCGAAATTTGTCAGGATATGGCCTGGGGCGACCTTGATCCCTTTTTTCCCGACCTGAGTTCTTATCCGTTCTTTTTTCCTTAGCTCATTGTGGGGACTGTGGAACTTGCTTAGCATCCTCATGGTTTGACGTGGCTTCTTCCACACTTATATATTTCTCAGCTCGACCTAAGAACTCGTGGTATGTCTAAGGTTCATCCTCATGCACAGACCACCAAAACCTCGTTCTTGGCCTTATTCCTGAAAGAACTGCCATAAGTGCAACATCATCAGAGATCTTTTCTACCTCTAAGGATTATTTGTTGAACCTGTTCAAGTAGCTTTTTAGTAATTCAGTTTTCCCTAGTTTTATGCTTTCCAACCTCTCCTTTGGTGTGGTTCTTGCCTTTGAGCCCATAAGCTGAGCTAGAAATGTTGTGGCGAGTCCATTCCAATTTTCTATAGATCTCTGGTGCAGTCTTCTAGACCATCTTTGAGCTTTATCCTCCAAAGTTAATGGGAAAGCACGGCACATTATGGCATCTCCAGCCCTTTGTAACCATCCAGGAAGCATATTTGTCTAGGTGACTGAGAGGGTCTCCTTCCCCGTCGTATCCGGTTAGCTGTGGCATTTTTAGTTTTTCAGGCAGCGATTCTACCAGAATATCCTCGGTAAAAGGGGAGTGACGCTTTGTAAGATACTCTTCTATGCTTCCTTTGTTTTTAGCTTCCAAGTCAGCTATGCGCTTCCTGAGAGCACTCATCTCAGGCTCAGCTTATTCCGCAGGGTGGTTAATACGAGGCTCATCATTTTTATTTGGTAGTGTCAATGAGTGTTGAGAGCCCAGTTTATTGAATACTCTATTCGTTCTCCTGGCAGTTGGTTTTATTGTGGCAAGAGAACTTCTGACCTCTTTAGTTCGGCCCTTAGAAGATTCTCCACTTGAGAACTCGAGAGCTCTTCTAGTGGGGAGTCGCTTAGTTCTTTCTCGTTGAGGAAATTCTACCTCAGCATCTTGTAGCGGATTTCGAACTTGTTTTCTAGTTAACTGACAACATTTGTTAGTTTTTCGATAGCTTCTCTCATAGCCACTATTTGAGGATCGGTAGCTTCATTGAAGCCTCGTCTTTCAGTATTTGTCGGGTTACTGGTTTGTTCGGGACGAGTATGAGATCGATTTTCATATGCTAAAAATTCATCCATTATACTGGCTTGCAGATTTTGTGGAGAGATGGGGTTATTTTCCCAAGTTGGGGCCCTCCATGTAGCGCCAAACTGTTGATGTTGAAAATTGTATAAGCAAAGTTCAAGCCAACTCAAGGAATGAACGTGAATTTCTCGTTGGAATAATTAAGTGTTTACAAGAATGTAATTCAATAATTCTATTTTCCTACTGGTAGGACATATTTGAAATATGAGAAGATGCTAGAGAGTTTGTATATGCTTGTATCCACATTTTTTTCTCTTTTAGACTTTGGATCCCCTTTTATTGGGGAAATATGCATGCATTTCGCGTCTCCTGTCTTTTCACTGCAATTCCAAGCTGAAGAAGTGCAATGGCTAGCACAATAAGATTGGCTGCTGAACTGGGTTCTGTCAAATTTCTTCTGAACATTAATTGCTGGGGGCCACCCAGCAATTAATGCATGACTTAGAGGGAAAAGCTAACATTTTTAATTGGAGAATCATGTGGGCGCTGACAAAGGACCTTTCTATGTGCATTTCTATGATTGGCAACTCATATATCCTGTCGGTGATCCATAATCATTACATTTCCTTTTGTCCCGGGAGACTACACAGGCTTCTCGCAAAAGGTCGCGTTCTGGGAAACAAATGTCATCAATCCTCTTGCACTACAGTGGGAGTGAATTTGTTTTAAGGAAACTGTGTGCAACACAGGTTTCAGCTTATTCCAATATTGCTACTACATCAACAACCAGATTTCCTTTCTTTTGATGTTACTTTATTTATTGTAAAGTTTATTTCCATTATTTATAATTTCAGCAGTATTCCTAATTTCCTATTGTATTTTCATAACACATCGTAAAGAGGGTACCATCATAAACTTATAGCCTCATAGGGATTACATTATGGCAGAGAATTGCCTCGTATGAAGGAGGCACCGTCTAGGACATATCTACAATGATAGAATCGGACGGGAGGTTGGATACCTCTGAAAATGGGATCACCTTCTTATCCATTAGAGGGCTCCACATTCAGTTGATACCATCTCAACACCATTCCCCTTGCAATAGGTGATCTATCCAAGGGCTATGCTCTAGTGAGGCGTTTACATGGTTATTGAAGAACATAGTACGCATTTTTGCATTGATAAGATATCTCTTGAGTGTAATATAATTACACTTCTTCTCAATGTTAGTCTTTTGGAAGTGTAAAAAGATATTCATGTGAAGAGAAAAGTGTAGAAAAATTTTATGCAAATTCCTGAAACTTGTAGTCTCCAAAACTTTAAAGCAGCAATGATAGTTCCTCATGTTCTTGATCTTCACCTAGCCATTGCAAATGCATGTAAATTAACGAGCTTAAATATTTGAATCATTTCATTGTATTTGGATTCATTGGTGTACCTAAATCATGACGTGTTAATTGGCAGTCCATCAAACTTATAAACAATACTGTTGGTTCAATTTTACCGTTTGAACTACAAAGGGCGCTCTTGGTTGGAATTTTTATCATAGACCGTGCACAGATTTCAGATTCTCTTTTAAATGAGAACAATCGAAACAGGCACACTTGAAGAAGGAAAGAGCCTTCATTTTTATCATAGACCGTGCACAGATTTCAGATTCTCTTTTAAATGTGAACAATCGAAACAGACATACTTGAAGAAGGAAAGAGCCTTCAACTCCAATTGCAGCCGGGGATCTAGGTTTCAGGTAGCAGTATTATGCCATTCACTTAACTTACAACCATAAGCTTGTCCTGTTATAGTTACTTTTGAAGTGCTTGCACTGTTAAAGTTCATCACGTTCTAGTCAAGACTGAATTTCTCTTTCATTGCTAAATCATTGTAGGATTACTTGGAGACTTAAAAAATGTATCTTATATCATGCTCATGTTTCTAATTACCTTCAATCATTATCTGCTGAAGGTTTGTTTATTTAGTAATTCACAGTGACCGGAAGGCTTTTGTGTTAGGTACCGTAAGGGAACACTTGTATCGGATGACGATAGTCTGTCATGTGCACTGGAAACACCTAGTAGACAGACCAAATTTTGGTGTATCGGCAAGGAAAAAAAAATAAAATGGCTAAAATATTTTGTGCTGAACATATCCTCCTTGATGATTAGGCACTAATAGGAAAGTGCAATATTACTATGCTCTTTCTTCAACTGCAATTGATTGTGAAATTTACAATGCATCAAAAATATTGCAATCAACAAGTACAACTTGAAGCTAGTTTTAATTTTACACTCAATTCATATTGAAAGAAGGTAAATCACTACAAGAATACGCAACTTACAGAAACAGCACTATCATTTGGAGTCGAAAAAGGGATAAATCCTGATCCTGATCCATGTTATAACTGTAGAGATGTATCAACAGTCAAAATTATGGTTCAGAATGATCTGTTGAAGAATTACGGAAGACTCCCAGATCCATTGATCAAATGCATAATTGTTGTTGTAATAAGTCCAACTGTTGATCCACCCATCTCATCCATCACCATTTCGATTATTAATTTTCCTCTAATTCAGAAGATGGCATTTGGAAACAAATTCTTGGCTTCTTGGTTCCCTCACAAGCTTCAAATCCTCTGGAATTCTATTTGGAAAAGTGGAATCTGAGTGAATATTGGACGGCAAACAGGTCCATGTTGCCTTATTTTTTGTGTTTGGTGTGAACATACAAACGGTCGCTGTGTATTTTTTGTTTGTCATTTCAGATTTAATTTAAATAATTAATTTATCCAGTACAAAAATTGTTGGTAAGTGCAAAAGTGCACTTTTCTTAAACACGGGTAATCATAAAAAATATTTTTCTCTTTTGAATTTTGTATCAAATTTCGACTTCGTGTGGTTCGTAAGTGCTAAAGTTTCAACTTTTAACTCAGGTTTTTTGCTCGACTAAACACATTTTTGTTTAAAAAATGAACAAGTTAGGTATCACACCAACATTCTCGAGGTACCTCCATCAAGCGAACTCGTGCTCTCAAGTGATGTATATGTTTTTGCTTATAATATAAAGAAACGAAAATTTACAAAATACACAGTGCATGTAGCTAAACATAATTCCTCTGATATACGAGGAAATGAACTATCTGCAATAATTACACAGAACAAGAACAATACTATGAATGCACATTTCTTTAGAACAAAAAAAAAATTCACTTACCCCCTAATCAATAATAGGTAAAAATACGAATTCTATTAAGAATATGGCAAGTGCCAAGTGGAAAGGTCAGTAACCTCCAATGGCCTTTAACTATTATCAGCCTAATAAGAATTAGAACTGTACAATACTTACGTAATTAACGAGGGGTATGAAACAATTGGAACCAACAAAAAAAAAAGCCTCCAAGTGAAGTCATGAACACACTCAGCATCATCTCCTGTAATGAAGATGAGAATATTCCCACTACAAGCATTGGAGTGCTTTAGAAAGAAGACTTACATGATAATGCAATTGCACTTTGACTCCAGCTTCAGAGGCTTTACGCTGTCGGTATCATTAGGAGCCACAAAAATACGTGTAGTAGATATATCATTTTTTTCATCTTTTTTAGCAATGGTGTGAGGCAGTTTTGTATATGTTTCAGGCCTTTTTTGTCGAGCTTTTTGGTATATACACTCTGTTTGTTTCCCGTTAATTCTCATTTGTAGAAGAAATCCAACCATTAGTGAACTTCACCCAGCCGCAACATTTGACTTGCTCCTCACATAATTTCAATGGCAACGGCACTTTTCAAAGGCAACGGTCACATTTTTTCTACTTTTGCACAGAATATGGGAAACAAAGAGAGGCCTAGAAGTACATTTTCCCATGGTTCTTGTGTGCACATATCTTCCATCGGGATTGGATTTGCCAACCAACATTACTGTCGGTTGTGAACTTTCCATCATTGAGTTCTCTTTCTCTATCCCTATATGTGCAGCCTCATATGCCAGATTGTGAACAATAGAGCTGTAGAAGAGTATCTTATCTATAATAAGAAGCAAAATAATCTCATGAAATTTCGAAACAGAAGTTATTCATTAAGACACTGTTAAAACAATCCATTATTCAGAGAATAGCCAAGTGATGGAAACATATGCATTAAGACAATTACTGGTGTATTGCACTTGACCACTAATCAACAAATAACAATATGTGAAAACTGAAATAGAAAAAAGTCAACATGGATGTGAAAACTGATATGGGCATATGGCAAAAGATTTGTAGGCATTGCTAAGGGGTAGAAGGGAAGAAAAAGAGATGTAAATAAAGATACATTAAATTACTACTGATGTTTGATGAAAAAAGGGATATATAAATAGATCACCAAATAATAAATAAAAGAGGATTCAGTGGATCATTGCAAAGAAAAACTTTCAATATTCCCTTTTGAGGAAGAGTAATGTTATTCAACCCCGATGGTGCTTAGTACCAGTCTACGTGATAGTGGATTATTGCCACATTTAAAAATCTATTATAATTTTATTGGATAATGTGACAGTGACTTCACTTGCACATAAACTAGTGCTAAGCACCAATGGGGTTTGATAGCTTTATTCGTTCAGGAAAATCAATTACTCTGCGATCATCTGCACAGAAAGGGAGAGCGGGAGAGTGCAAAAATTAACTCATGGAAATTATCAAAACAAAATGTAGCTGTTTTGTGAGAAAGATTAATAATATATTCAATTTTAAACTTTTTCCAGAAAAAAGTTTGCAAAGGTTTTAGCTAACCGTATTTTTGGGCCTGCTTTGAGCTAACACCATGTTTAGTTCGTGAAGCAATGCATAAGTGGATTTTTTGCCAGTCAACCTAACTGAACGAGGTGCAGGGTTGTAATTTACTACCATAACCTCATTTCTAGTATACATGTTTTGATTGAAATAAGTTACTCTTCATGGTGCCTTACCTGGGAGAATAACTCGNGCCTGATGACCATCTGGTATCTATAAGGCCAGCTTCATATTGTTGGGAAGGCATTGTGCATTAGGTAATGCCTTTGGTAATATTCAGAATGTCTAAAATTCCGAGGTAGTTCAAAACATGGCTTTCAAGTATTTATTGTGTGTCAAATTCTAAAAGCACTAGACATTTGTCGAGTGCAGAATCAAAAGTTTAGTTACTACTCAGAAAATTCACATATAACCTATAGATAAGAAAAGTTTCCTAAAAGGAATTGGGAAGTCAAAATGAATTGTTTGAGATGACTTTTCTTTCCAGGAAATATGAAGTAGATGAGAATGAAAGAAAATGAAAATCGTTCAAGGAAAACTTCAAACTAGAACGGGCACATGACTAGATAAAAGAAATGAGAGGTACAAAATAGTTTTTATCATCCGTAACTACAATACAAGAACTTGCGTTCAGTTCTTGAAAACTAAGAAGACCAATATAGTCCCTTAAACATTACTTAAAATGATCAAATTTCACATTTACAGCGTAGAATTGAACTGGGGAGGAGTGTGACTGTTGAGGCTTGAACCCCGGATCTGTATGTGCTTCCATAAATTGGTTAAAGTCGTGTTTTACTAAATGACGTTTCTTTTAGTATTGCACGTCTCTTCTGATGGTGACACGTGGTTCTTTGCTAGCCGTTGGATCTGTGGTTTATTGGTGTGTGATATATATACCACTTTGGCAGATATTTTATTCACTTGGTCTCTAGCTTTTGAGCGGCCTCGTTCTTCTAGGTTCTTCTCAAAGTCTTTCCCTTTTCATGTAAACTAGGGTTTGAGATCTTCGTGTTCTTCATCCCTTATGATGAACCTGTAAACTGAGATCTTTCAGTATTTTAGCCTCTGTAATCTGTTGTTTGTGTGATAGCTGTGAGAATAAAGGGTTTCTTGCAGTCTTGTAGGCTGTTGAAGGCTATCTTTTGTGATTCCTTCGTTCGATCTACAGTTTGGTGTTTAGAGATAAGTGTTTTTATGCCTTTCTTTTGTATTTGAAGAACGATCTGTAATATTATTGTCATTTTGGGCTTGTTAGTGCAACCGAGCGTTTATCCATTTTTGGATGCCCAACGGGGGATGTAGGCGTTAGATTTGGTCGCCGAACCTACGGGGTTTAGGCCGAAATAAATCTTGTGTTCAATCTTTTAATTTTCTGCAACTTTACTTCTATTTGTGATTGATTTTTAGATCTTGTTTTAATATCGTGTGACTTGGGCCTTTTCAGTGATCAAGAAGTTCACGGAGTACAAGTCTGGGGAAGTGTAGATGATGCTTATATAGTCATGGAGTTAAGTTGTTTTTCAAGTAGTCACCACTCTTGTATGATGCTGGCTCTTCAAGATTCAAAGCTGACACCACTGAAGTATCTGCTATATGGACATTTATCATGTTGTTTGAAAATTCCGAGGTAGTTCTAAAATTGTTATTTATTTCAATGTCTGAGCATGTACTACCTGCTTCTGAACATTCTGAAGTCAATGATTGTTCTCGAAGATGTATGCATGCAGCCTCCCCCAACATCTTTTTTGACATTGGAAGCAACTACTTCAAAACTAGAAAAATTCTTCTTGTACCGGGGGTTGACAACCCCCCTACCGGCCCCATCACAATAGGGGGGGCCCCACCTAAATAGGTTAAACTTTTAAGTTTCAAACTCGGCTCCAGCCTTGCCTCCCGAAAATTCTCAGTAGGGCACTGGGTGGTGAGGACCAGCGCAACTGCCATCCTTATGCAAAGAGAGCCAGTTTGGATCTCTATGCTCGAGTCGAGACATTTCAATCTAGCCCATGCGGGAATTTTTCTTAATTTTCTTTAGTTACTGGTTTAAAGAAAAAACTAAAAGATTAAGTCTAGTCGTCCTCATTAGAGCCTGAGGCGAAAGTCAGCCCCCATTTTGCTCATCTTGACACCTCTGAAAGTATAATTGTAACTATGCATTGATTTCATGA
>CAIGRB010092766.1:0-12416 GCA_903798255.1 Fraxinus quadrangulata | reverse complement strand
GATTTTTGAAATATAAAACCTCTAACCTTAATTTTGAAATAGGTGATACTTAATACCTTATTTATGTATTGTTCCCTATTATTTAAGGGGATATCCTAAAAAATCACCTCTCTATTACTCAACTCGCCAAAACTCCTATAATGATCCTGATCACCAAAATTCACAACAACAAAGAATCGTACATAAAACAAAATAAAGATAAACGAACCCAAAAAAGGAAATCAAAAGGCAAGAAAAGAGAAACAACAAAGGAGCGATCAGAAATACTTTCTTGAAGAGAATGTCAATGTATTCCAACATCTTTCGTCTTCATATGTATGTATATATATACATATATGTGTGTGTGTGTATATATAGTCCGAATTAAATCATTTTCTCTTATTTCAATAACAAAAGAAGAAATTCCAATGTCATCATGCTTTAACAAAAGTGGCATTTGGGTCCAAACAATTTCAGTTACTCCACTCGACAAAGCCAAATCAAAAGCACCCACCAACTATTGATTGAAGAGAGGTCAAGTGTGTAAAGAGTAAAGACCAAGAAGAAGAAAGAAACACATAAAATGACAAATATATATAAAAGAAGAGGAATTTATTTCAAGTCAATTTTTGGTTTTGCATTTTCAAAAATGCTACTTTTTCAAAATCTTTGCAAGATTGTCATTTTTGGACATTTTTATCCCTCTAAAGAGTTTAAATACCTTACCCGTCCTTGAGTTGAAAATGCGAAAAAGTCGTACAAAAAGCAAAAAACAAAAATGTGACAATCAATCAATTCACAATAGTACTTGAAATTTTTTTTTAAAAAAAAGGTTGAAAATCCCAAAACCAAGCCCAATTTCTCTCTCTCATTCAACATCTCCCCTAAACCCTAAACTCACACTCTTTTTTCTCTCGTTCCAAATCTGAAAAGCCAACCGGAGTCACGGACGAATACCACCATTTCTAGCCATTTTGACGTTTAAATGTGGGTCGAAAGGTTTGACAAATATTTCTCACGCTGCCACGGAGAACTAAAATATCCGGTCGCCGACAAATACCTCCATTTCGGCTATTGTGATGCTTAAACGTGGGTCGAAAAGCTTGACAAACAATTCTCAAGCCACGTTGAACTCAAATATCCCATTCGATTTGAATAAATTTGCTTAAGGTTTTGGATCAAATCTCCCTTTTGGTTTTAGCACTGAATAATTTTCAAGGTATGGGCTTATCTTATCTTAATTCCTATATTTGTGTATTAGGTGTTTGAATTTTTTATTTGTTACGTTGAGATACTTTGACAACCCAGTAAAATATATTGGGTTAGAAGTTATAACTTTAGACAGGAAAGGGTAAAAGAGGAGCCTATTTGTTAACCCAGTTGTTTATTGTTACAGTAACTGAGAGATTGTGATAGTTTGCATTTAGTCTCTTTTTATTTTTATTTTTTTGGTGTAAAGATGGCTGCATCGGAGGTGAAAGAAGTAGTGACTGCTTTTACTGCCACTATATCGAGTGTATATATGGGGATTTCGTCTGAATATAAAAGAGTTGGTGCTGGCTTTGTCTTCCATCTTCTTCATTGGCACCAATTTTATTGTTAAGAAGAGTGGGTTGAAGAAAGCCAGATCGGTGTTCATTAAGGTTATAGTTTCATATGCTTGTGGTGTGTATGTGCATGTGTGTTCATTTATCTCTCTCATTATAAAAATTGAGAAATTGGACTTATTGAATTTCTTTACTACGTGAAAATAGACACTTCTAATTATTGACTAAAACTAGAAAATAGACACTTTTAAGTGAACTATTTAATTTGTCAAAATGAAAATTTCAACGGTTATGAATTCTCGATAGAAGACTAATTCTAGACATATCAGCTATGTAACTCATCTGTCGAGATGAACTTCGTTCTCGACAATTAGTTTCAGTTATTCTCGAAAGATGACTAAATCTCAACAAATTAGTTGAGTCATCTGTCGATATAAACTTTCGTTCTCGATAATAAAAGTCAATATTTCTCGACGTATGACTACTTTTCGACATATTAGTTTTGCAGTCATCTGTCGACGTGTCCAACTTTAACTCATTCGAACATTATATGTGTGTTTTGCATTAACATATATGAATTATTATAATATAACATTTTTTGCTTTCTTGTTGTACCTTGTTCTTACAAATAATATTATATTGATTTTAGGTAGCTGAGTGGATAATTAGATGTTGGTAGACTATATTTTGTTATTATTTGGCATTTTGAATAATTAATACTACTTTTGCGTAGACGATTTTATTGACATATCGGTGGCGGCCACCATACCCGTTGAAGGTTACAATGTTATTAATACAAAGATGTTGCGATAGACACGCATTTGATTTCCTGCAATAGCTACTGGGACTCCATTCACTAAGGAGAAGAGAAAGAGTCAAGAAATAGTTTGAGGAAGTTTGTTAATACTTTGTTAAACATGGTTCGGTGATTGTGTACTAAATGACCATAGTTCCTTCCCCCCAAGAATTTAATTATAAACATGATTTGTGGTTTTATATATATGTGCTTATGCATCTCCGAGAATTGTCATTTCACATATGCTATGTTTGCTGGATGTAGAGTGGACGTTGCTATCTTTATGATATATGAACTTATCATTTTATTATTCTTCGTTTTCTCTACCATTTCTTTACATTGTAGACATTTGAAACTTGCTCTTATTTTGGTATATATTACAATGCTGGTGTTTTATGCATAAAAATTATAAAGCAAGATAAACTGTCACGAAAAAAGAAGCGAAAAATGATTCTTCCATTATCTATTTAAAAATCAATTAAGTGAAAATTCTTTTGCAATCATGTAGCTTATAAGAATCCTTGGCCAATGCTTTTATGACACGAATTTTATTTGTTTTAGAAGATTGATTTCTTTTTGTCTTTAACATATTTGTTGGTTTATTTGATTAGCAGGGGACAAAATTGGATTACTTGATTGAATTCTGATTATGAGAAGTTTAAATATCAAAATATCGTAGGATGATTGCTCTTCTTGTTCTAACATATGTAACATTTATTTCCACATCTAGTACACATATCACAAGTAAAAGAAATAATATTAATAAAACTACTTAAATCATATTTTTTTTCATCTTGAATGTTCCCTAATAATAAATGATATGTTCTTCAGGCAAGTGTTACATTTAAGATCAAAAAGTACTCATGATCATTGATTACCAACAACTAATAAAGAAACTTTTATGACAAAATGATACTCATGATTTAATATTCACATGTGCCATATATTATAGACAAAGTTTAGGGGATAAGGGTACATATAGACCTTAAACCATTACACCAATTGTCACTCAAGTGATAACTTAAGTTGTGATTTAGTGGTTGTGTACTAAATGACCATAGTTGCTTCCCTCCAAGAATTTGATTATAAATAGCATGGCATGGCTTTTTCCTTGATCTTCTCGTCTTTCGACCGGAGGTATATTCATATTCGGAATTTTGAACTTCAATTCAATATAAGTGCAGGGATCAAGAATACCAAATTTGTATTTCAATCGTAACACAAGTTAGGCTATGGTAATACTTGTCAGATCTATGATTGAAGTGGTTTTGTCCCCTCTCCATTTTCATTCATTATCTACTTGAACAAACTTTCCCTCATGCAACACGATTGATCTCAAATTATTACTTATACCTGAAAACTTGAGATTACAATGGTAAGAATTTTAAACAATCAATATGTCGGTATTTAATAGCATGAAAATGTTACATTCGAATATTTAAATCTATACAGTAGCAAACATGTGAAATCAACCATTAAAATGTCTATTATGGCGGTTTCTAAATGTTGAATTGACAATTGAAATGTCAATCCCAACAATTTTGAAATATCGAATTCGACAATTGAACTGTCGAAACTGAAGGAAAGCATGCAATATGTGTGTGATAGGAACAAATTCTTCATAACATTAAGCGTGGACGTCGATATTGTACTACCAAATGACAAAATCTTCTTCCCGAATAATTTGTAATGTTAATCATTAAAGAGACAACCCTTCAAAACATTTATTGGGTTTGATTGGAAGAAATTATTCAAACTAGTAATGGTAATCATCAATTCTCAACTACAACATGACAATATCTTCACAAATAAATAATCAAATGCGTCATTAAATATGAAATCCTTCACAACATTTTGTACAGAATATTGATAACTTTATTCCAAAAGATTTGAAAAACTAAATAAATCAATGAATAATAATTTTGAAAATTTCAAATAAATATGACCATATTGTATTTAATATTTCAAAAGTAGTAGTTATAAGATAAAAATATAAACAATTTCTAATCTACTAACATCTCAAAATGGAAGATAAATTTAATAGTAATTCCTTTTTTACGAAGGAATGGGGCAGATTGTAAGAAAGTTAGGATTTGTTAATGGTAGAAGAAATCGGTTATGCTCACTTTTCAAAATCTTTTTTTTAATATTAAAAAATTCATATTATCCAATATAATATACATATATTCAATGTCTATAGTACACAAACTAAATCATTACATCATAACATTAATGGATATCAAATCAAGTATTAATAAATATTAAATGCTCCTAAAAATGTATCAATAAGGGTAATTTAGACCTTTCACATACAAAAGTGACATTTTTTAGCACTATTAGTAAAAGTGACAAATTTTGGTGTATTTTCAAATTTAGTGACATTTACGAAAAATCCCCATAAAAGAATTTAATTATTTGATAAACTTCAATTTCTGATGCTATATAGAATCCGAGTTCTCACTTACATAAAAAAATTATTACAATAACTCTAATTAAGTTAATAATTATAAAAAACAATTAGAATTTCTGAATTTGATTATTTCCTAATATACTACAATATTTTTCCTTACATTGCATCCCCTGAAAACATCTTTGTCCAAAGGCTAAAATTCAACTGTTTAGATAAGACTTGAGATTTGAAATGATGATTTCACAAATTGATTCCTCTGGTTGAAAAGGCCTTCGGTTAGTGGAGTTCTGTTAATGAAAAATCGTTAATGGTTGAATTGTGTTGATTTCCAATAACAAAGTCAATGTGAGAATTGGAGACAACAAGAAGATTACTTTTTTCATCAATGATTACCTGAAAGATTATTTTTCCCTAAAAAATTAATTTGCAGAGATTTCAATAGTTGTTCCTCATGGTGTATGTTTGTGATAAGTGTGTTTTATACACTTAATTTAGAGCACAAACATGGATAATTCTGAATAAAAATGTGGAATATAGCTTAATTTGATATAATTTGTGTTTTGCATGACAACACTGATGAATATAGCGAAAATTAGGAGAAAATGGAAAAATAAACAAGGACTAAAATGAAAGAAAATCAAAGTTCACGGACCAATGTGCAAATAATCGAAAGATAACCCAAAAGAGGAATTGGAGACATGAAGATGTCAATGACTAATTGAGCACTGGAATAACACATTGGAAGGAGAAGACGGAAGAAAAAAAAGTCAAAATGGGACAAAACAATACTCAAGGACCAAATCGACACAAATGGAAGTGTCTATCTTCCATGCGTCCGCATGGTAAAATTAACCATGCAGTCGCACACATGCCAACAGGGAATGCAGGAGCCATTTTACGTTGAACCATGGGGTCGCATGGTAGGTTTTTGTTGCGAATTTTCTGGTTTCCTATTTTGATTGAAACACATATGGAAACAAATCTTGGGTCGTGTATTTAAACTCTAGGGCCATCCAGAACATGGTAGATTACAAGGGTTTTTTAGAGAAAAAGGAGGTAAGAACGTGAAGATTAACTCCAAGAACATAAAGATTCAACTCAAAATTAATCGGGGGGTGATGTCGTTTCTTCACTATTTTTCTGATTTTCTTCTTTCCATCATGCTAAACTAGATTAATTATGTACTAGGAGAGCGATGAACCCGTGATATAATCTTTTAATTTCTGATTTTATATTATTGACATTAGAACACGTTATTTGAATTTGAATGATTTATATACATTTATTTTCCTCCACAATTATGTACGCAAATGATTGTGTGAATTTGGTGGCACATTTCATGCATTCAAGAGAAAGGAAATATGCTTGAAAATGTATAAATCATCATAGGACCTGATAGGGGATAGAGATATACCGCATACTTTACGTAAATCTCTAAGTGTTCACAACAATTCATGTATTTTTGTATATTTACATTCGTCATAGGAATATAGACGGGTCGTATATGAGAGTAGGTTCAACATTACTCGGGAGAGATTGTTGGATAGAATAGGAACATTGATTCGTCAAACTTCAACCATATTGTCAATTTGTAAAATTGGGATTAGAATAGGGCATTGCATGGGGATTCGTGATCCTAGTGCACATTTCATTCATTAAATTTAATAACTCATTTTCTAACATTATTTTACATTCTAGTTCACTTAGTTTACCTGCAATCACTTTAGTAAATTAGTTTAGTCATAATTTTCACTACATCATAAACGTGATATTTTATAGTTTCGGTTAAGGTCAAGGTAGAAAAATTGAACTAAATCAATCCATGTGAGAATGATACTCGAAACTCTAAATTCAACTTTATTACTTGTCAACGATCCATACACTTGCGAGAGTTCACATTTGAAATATATTTTCCAATGACAAGTTTTTGGCGCCGCGCCGGGGATTTAAGTATTAGTTTAATTTTATTTATTTAGACACGAATTCGAACGTATCTGTAATTTTTATTTTACGTATTTTATTTTACTTAGCCTTTGTACTTGAGTTGATATAAATGTTATTGTTGTCATTCCTCTACGTGTTGCAAGCTAAGGTCGCTGGGCGTTGAACTACTTTCAACTGATTTGAAAATTGAACGAACCTTTCATTGCAAGCAAAGGAAAGCTAGAGCAGCACAGCGAGAAAACCAAGAACAAATACTAATGGCAGATCAACAAATTGAACCAATGAGGAATCTGGTAGTTCCAAACAATGTAGATGAGAGAGATGATAGGAATATCTTACTTGAGGATTTCTTGTTACCATTCGTTGTCCTAAGTCAATCCAGTATTGTGTACCCCTCATTCGAACAGCCAAACTTCCAGCTGAAAACTAATGTCATCCAAATCTTCCAAAATGGGCATCAGTTCTATGGGTTGGCTAATGAGAATCCTCATACACATAACACCAACGAGACCAACTATTTGAGATGTTTTTGGATGTACTAAGAAAACTTCACATTAATAGCCCGTTTATAGACGCATTACAACAAATTCCAAGCTATGCAAATTTTTTAAGGACGTGATATCAAAGAAGAAAAAGCTTCCAGAATTTGAAACTGTGGCACTCACGGAGGAGAGTAGTGCAAGATTACAAAAGAAACTGTCTCCCAAGCTCAAGGATCCAGGGATTCTTACATTACTCATTTCAATTGGAAAAGCTTATACTTTTAATACTTTATGTGATACTAGTGTGAGCATTAATTTGATGCCACTTTTTATTTTCAGGAAACTCGGTTTGGGAGAGGCTAAAGTAACAACGGTGACTTTGCAACTGGCTGATAGATCACTTACCCACCCAAGAGAAATTATAGAAGATGGTGCTGATTAAAGTTGAGATATTTATCGTCCCAGCAAATTTTCTCATTCTAGATATAGAAGAAGACAGAAACATTCCAATAATCTTGGAGAGACCATTCTTAGCAGCAGGTCAAACTTTGATTGATATGGAGAAAGTGGAGCTAATCGTGAAGGTAGATGAGGAGCAAGAAGTTTCCCTCGAAGAGTATCAGTGTGTCAATAAAGACGAGCTATCCTTTCAACAAAATTGCCAGAAAAGAAAATCGAAATTTGAAAGATTTCTTGTTAGAGACGAGAACGGAGAATTTAAAGTTTGAAAAACTAAAAGAGGTTGCAAAGCTAGCAATTGCAAGGGGTACAATGGTGACATTCTTCGACTTGAACCACTATGAGTTTATCGAAATAAAGTCGAGTTATAGACTATAAACTAGTGCTGGTTGGAAGACAACCCAACAATTCTTCCCTTTTATTTATTTTAGTTTATGCACTCGATTAGAACTTTTCGTATTTTTGATACTTTTTAATAATATTACATTATTCATCGTCTTTACTAGACACAAAGAGCAAATACATGGTTCATACTTCTTTTACTCCATCATCTTCAACTTCTCTCCATCTATCTACATTGATCAGGAAAGTACCCTTAACCCCATTTTCTTTATTCTTTATGTGAATTTGTCCTTAACTTTATGTGCCTTTAAGTTTGTATTTTGTTATTCGTTAAACATTGAGGACAATTTTCTGTATAAGTTTGGGGGCGGGACTATTTCTATTCATCATGTTACTATAGTATTTGTGTGATTGTGAGTGTAAAAAAATAGTTTATTAAGTTTTATTTATTAGAATTTTGTCTGTTTGTGTGGGTTTGATAATTTTGCTGGCTATGATATGGAATATTGGAATAAGTATGAACTGTGAATAATGGAAATAGTGCACTATTAGATTAATCAAAGTTTGGTAGTGTAAAACTTGACATTTTCTATGCACAGAACTCATGTTTTACATATTGAGTTGGTAATTTGGTTCATTATTTAGAAAATAGTTGAACATAGTAAGTAAACCCGAATAATCTTCATAGTATGAATCCATAATCCAACTATAGGGTAGTTTGGAAATGGTTGAGTTTCTATAGGTGAACATTGAGATGAGTATGGATTCTGTGCATGAAAATTATCTTGTATGGATTGTATAAAACCAATGAGACGAGGACGAGGTCAAAGTTTTAAGTCAAGGTTAGTTTTAGAATTTGGATGTCTAAAAGAAAAGGGGCATTGCACTAATTTTTTAGTAAATAAAAGCATCTTTTCGAGCATGTATCACTCAAGTGATTAAGCATGTACGGGTGGTTGAAAACATGGTGTCCTATAGTCACCTGACTTGGGAGTTATCGGCTTAAAACTCGCTACATGAGTTATATAGAAAACAAATGAGAAGATGATTGTTTGTTTGAAAAAAAAAATAAGCAATTCGATTGATTAAACCCTAAACATTCGGTCATAGAACTATACATTTAATGAGAGGTAAGTAATATAGTCTAGTTTTAAAGGTTAAAGCAATCAAAAATATAGGAGAATCTCGACTTGTTGAAGTATGAACTTGTAATAGTAAGATCTATCCAAACTAAGAGATGGTAAGGAATAGAATTGAATAAGTTTAACTTAGAATGCACCACAGGAAAATTGAGTGGAAAGAATAAGTTTGGGGAGGTGTGCATCTCTCGAGCAAGTAAGGAAATATTTTACTACTATCGTTCAGGTGTGAGCCAATCACGAGCTTTAAATGTCTATATGAGTTTACACACACACACGTCTAGTTATGTATATAACTAGTGGAGATTGATTTGATTTTTGTACTGTTGAAATTGTTCACTTGGTTAAATGCTAAATTCCAATCGTGAGACACGGCATGTTGTCAAACCATATTTTATGTGGAATTAAGTTACAATTTTGTTTGAGGACAAACAATAGTTCAAGTTTGGGGGTGTTGATAAGTGCGTTTTACACACTTAGTTTATGCTACAAACATGGATAGTTGTGAATATATATGTGGAATATAGCTTTGTAATTTGTGTTTTGTAGGACAACACTGATGAATATGGCAGAAATTAGGAGAAAAATGAAAAAAAAGGACTAAAATGAAATAAAACCAAACTTCAAGAACCAATATGAAAATAATCGAACGATAACCCGAAAGAGGAATTGGAGACATGAAAATGTCAATGACTAATTGAGCATTGCAATAACACAATTGAGGAAGAAGACGGAAGAAAAGAAGTCAAAATGGGAGAAAACAACACTCAAAGACCAAATCGACACAAATGAAAGTTTCTATCTTCCATGCGATCGCATGGTAGAATTAACCATGCGGTCACACACATGCCAACAGGGAATGCATGAGCTATTTTATGTTGAACCATGCAGTCGCATGGAAAATAACCACGCGGCCGCATGGTAGGTTTTTGTCGCGAATTTTCTAGATTCCTATTTTGATCGAAACACTTATGGAAACAAATCTTGGGTCGTGTATTTAAGCCCTAGGGCCGTCCAGAACGTGGTAGAACAAATTTTACAAGGGTTTTGAGAGGGAAAAAAAGGCAAGAACGTGAAGATTAACTCCAAGAAAATAAAGATTCAATTTAAAATTAATTAGGATGATGTCATTTCTTCACTATTTCTTCTTTCCATCATACTGGCTAGGTTAATTATGTCCTAGGAGAGCGATGAACCATGTGATTTAATCTTGTAATTCCTAATTTTATATTATTGACATTAGAACACGTTATTTGAATTTGAATGATTTATATACATTTATTTTTCTCCACAATTATGTGTGTAAATAATTGTGTGAATTTGGTGGCATATTTCATGCATTCGAGAGAAAGAAAATAGGCTCGACAAGGTATAAATTATCGTATGGTCTGATAGGGGTATAGATATACTGCTATACTTTGTGTAAATATCTAAGTATTCTTAACAATTCATGTATTTTTGTATATTTGTATTCGTCATAGGGATATAGGCGGGTCGTATATGAGAGTGGGTTCAACATTACTCGAGAAAGACTGTTGGATAGAATAGAAACATTGATTCGTCAAACTTCAACAGTGTAGTAAATTTGTAAAATTGGGATTAAAAGAGGGCATTGTATGGGGATTTGTGATCATAGTGCGTATTTCATTCATTGAATTTAATAACTCATTTTCTAGCATTATTTTGCATTCTAGTTCAATTACTTTACCTACAATCACTTTACTAAATTAGTTTAATCATAATTTTCACTACATTATAAACGTGATATTTTATAGTTTCAGTTAAGTTCAAGATAAAAAAATTGAACTAAATTAATTCTTGTGGGAACGTTATTCTGAACTCTAAATTTCACTTTATTACTTGTCAAGTATCCATACACTTGCGAGAGTTCACATTCGAAATATATTTTCTTGTGACAGTTTGCACTTAAAAGAATCATCGCTTTGACTATCATCTTCCTCCATTATCAACATAGGAACTAATTGCTTAAACTTGAGTTTCATAACCATTGTGGACAAAGTCTATTCAATGAGAGCATCTCCAATGTTGCACCATTTCTCCATAATTCACCAAATTGCACCGAATATTTGGTGCAAATTGTTCACCTATTGTTGATCTTATATTTTGATTATAACAAAACAAATTATTATATATCTAACGATTGAATTCAAATCTTAGAGTTATTATGGTCAAATTAATCAGTTGAAAACAAAATGATTGCTACCAAAAGACTTACAATTTTCGATCAAAGAAAATCGAGATGGAAGCGATGCATTCACATCAAATCAATCAAAAACAAAAACAAATCAAGCATTCACGCCGAATCTAGTATTCATTGAAGATTTTAGATTTAGATTATTTGGATTCATATATAGATGTAAAATGCTTTAATCCTTATCAATGAATAACTGAAAGCTCAAAAGTTTAATTTTTATGCAAAAGATAAATTTTTCATAAAAAAGCTTGTATAAAAATTATTTTTTCAAAAGGATAAAAAATTTCACTTTATTTTTAAACTTTTTACAAGTATCACTTATCTTGAAAAATTAAATGAAAATATATTTCAAAAGCCTACATTTTTCAAAATAAACCAAGAAAGAAAAATTCGGGAAAATTTGTTTTTAACCGTTCTGAATTTTGACGTACGGCGGCTAGTTTGGTCGTCCGGTTCAGTAAGTAGACATTTGGATGGGTCATCCGATTGATCAGAAAATTTTGACGTTTTGACTGCTATAAATGTCACTTCGCTTTACATTCCATACAATACTTGTAAGAGTATTTATGTGAGATTTTCTTGAGCAAAACTATATTGATTTATCTATATCAGATCATTTACTTTGAAAAATTTTTAATTGAATTAATTTTTGAAAATCATTCTACTTATCAAAGTTTTTCTCACCTAACACTTGAGTTTCATTCATTGCTATATATTAAAGTGCAAGCTTATTTCTCTCTTGATATTTAGGGTGTATTTGTCTTCCATTTTGGGAAGAAAAATAGAGTAATGAATAGTATTTTTTGGAGAATGTGTGATTGAAATTTAAAATAATTTTATTGATTTGTGTGTAAAATATTTTATTGGGTGAATGAATGGTGGAGAATTTTATTGTAACAAACAATATTTTGAAAAAATAGTAGACAAATAGAGGCTTAATTTAATCATATCATTTATTAAAAGAGAAATTTCAAATTGTAAAATCAACTTCCATTTAAATTTGTGAGTCGTGTTGAAGTCCCATAAAACTCAATATTGTATAAAAATCAGTTTTCATTGTTTGTAAGTCATCGAAAGCATTATAAAGGGTTGGATTACACCAC
>CAIGRB010092747.1:42141-56379 GCA_903798255.1 Fraxinus quadrangulata | reverse complement strand
ATATCTTAAACATGTTAAATGCTTCATCCTTATATTTCATCAAGTAAATATAGTAGAACCTAGAACACCCGAACAAAATGATTTGACTGAGAGAAAGAATAGGACACTAGTTAAAATGATAAATACTATGTTATTAAATGTTAAGTTGCCGTCTAACTTATGAAGTGAAGCTTTATTAAGTGTATGTCACATAATTAATAGGATTCCTTATAAAAAAATTTAGGTTTCTCCATATGAATTATGGAAAAGGAGAAAATCGAACTTTGGTTTTTTCAAAGTGTGAGGGTTACTTATAGAAAGAACACGGATACTAAAAAGACTAAGCTGAGTCCTAGAGGGATCAAATGTGCTTTGTAGGATATGTCAAAAATAGTAAGGCATATCGTTTATTAAACTTTGAAACCAATGTTATTATCGAATCCCGTGAAATAAAGTTCTTCGAAAAATGTGTTATCTTCAGATAATAATTCTCTAAGTGAACCTCAAGTGAAGATT
Organism: Fraxinus quadrangulata; assembly: GCA_903798255.1. Taxonomy (NCBI): domain Eukaryota; kingdom Viridiplantae; phylum Streptophyta; class Magnoliopsida; order Lamiales; family Oleaceae; genus Fraxinus; species Fraxinus quadrangulata. The sequence goes on along the minus strand of CAIGRB010092747.1, from coordinate 55,884 downwards.
TCTAATTCTGCAAGATCACAAGTAGAAATTACCTTTCGAGAATTTTGAAACAAGTGAATTTCACAGAAGTAAAAGAGTTTGAAAGGAGAAAGTGTTAGGATCAGATAAATTAGATTCTCAACTGATTTCTTTCTATTTAGTTGAGGAAATGAGAAGAGTGTCACAAGAACTACTTCGTAACAACTTGAGAATGCAAATGCTACCAAGAGTCTAATGTATACTGTAAAATGTACAAGACTTGACATAACATTTGCAATTAGTAAACTTTATCGGTTTACTAGCAATCCAAGTAAAGAACATTGGAATGCTATCGGGAGGGTTTTTGGTCATTTGAAGAAAACTAATGATCTAGGTCTCCAATATTTTAAGTTTCCAGCAATCCTAGAAGGACTTGTCGATACTAGTTGGACATCTAGCATTGGTGAGATTAAATGAACCTTAGGTTGGGTATTTACCCTTAGAGGATGTGCGGTCTCTTGAAAATCCAAGAAAGTTTATGTATTACTACTCAACTATGAAATCAGAATTTGTGGCATTGGTTGAAATAGGAAAAGAAGTTAAATGGCTTAGGAATTTAATGTACGAAATTCCATTGGGAGAAATGAAGAATTCTTCCATATCCATCTTATGTGATAGTCAAGCCACTTTAGTTAGAGCATTTAATGAAGTGCATAATGGTAAGTCTAGACATATGAGTCTAAGACATGACTATGTGAGAAAATTAATCAAAGATGAAATAATTTTGCTTATGTGAAGTCAAATGAGAATTTGAATGATCCGTTCACTAAACCGCTCACAAGAGAATTAGTGCGGAAAACAACTAGTATGATGGGATTAAAACTCCACAATTAAATTCACGATTGCAACCCTGCTAGACCATACTAATAAGTACACTTGGGGTTCAAAAGGTAACAACACTTCATTCGATAGGTGGATAGATTCAGTACTTATTTTTTTGTTTAAACCATATCCTAGGTTATAAGTGCTAGTTGTCACGAATAGGAGGGTTGAGTTTCTATAACTCTTAATAAAGTTCAGATCGATGAATCAAGTATCTTTAAAAGTGACAAAGATACTCCAAGAAATTTACCTATATAAACTTCGAGGTGGTGCAACTTCATTAGAGAGTTAGAGTTGTTCTCTTAAAACTATATGAATAGGAGAATCGCAAGGCCATAAAAGCATTAAACGAGATTTTGTGGAACTTGGAATACTTAATACTTGTGTGTGTGTGTGTGTGATTTTACCGGTATTATCACAAGGAATAATAAGTTCAAAACTTTTAAGCTACTTGAGATTTCAATGATTACTTTGTGAGATTTATACTAAAGTTGTATTAAAATCGAAAGATATCCATATTTTCTACATAAGTGTCGTTAAACTTGAGTTTGTACTCATTTTATATTTGAACAAGTGGTGGATTGTTGGATATGGTTCAAATTAACAATAAGGAATGATTTCAAAAGTGATGGAAATAGTTAATCATGAGAAAAACAAGCGAAAACAAAATGAGAACAAAATACAGTTAAGGTAAAAAATGACCTGGGTGACCGGCTAGTACAAAAAAAAAAAAAAAAAATTCGTTGGGATTTTGAATTTTGGTGTCATTTTGGTTTGGTTTTTGCAAATTTTCATGCATGGTAGTTATAATTCTATATATACGTTTAGTTTTCATGATTGAAATATATCACAAACATCAATTGATTCCATTACATCCTAAATTTATAATCAAACCAAGTTTTTATAATTTTGTTATTTAGTTCCCTTTTTCAAGTTTTTTCTTTTTTTTGTTTCATTCAAACTTGGATTAAGATTTGTTTACTCCTATAAACTATTTACCATAAAAGCCTTCAAGCACTTACCCCAGTGGCGACAAATATCATTTGAAGACAACGATTCATAATCGTGTTCAAACCTTCCATTTTAAGGATTTCTTGTTGCTGGTTTTATTTTCGTTTTGTGAGCTACGTTTCGAAGTTGACGTGCATCCTTAACTGTGAGCATTTCTTTTCTCCGAGGAGGCCAGATTTATCTTTATCTTTATAAATCTCAACGTAAAGTGGTCGGGTTCCATCAAATTTGTTTAACAAGATTCAATGTCAAGAAATTGAGTTTTAAAGTTCTTCCCTTTGTTCTTTAATTCGAGTGATGTCTCTTCATAAATTATTGTATAATTTATATATAAGCATGCTAGGCTAAACTCTTTAGTGTATTAGATGATGATGAAGCTATTGGTAATTTATTTCTAATTTATGAACAAGTAATTTAGTAAATTCTTGTATTCTTAATAGGTTATGCATGTTTTTATTGTTATTTGATTGCTTGATCACCAATTAGATAACGTATTGCTTCTTGTAGTGGTGGAAAACTTACAATATGTTTAGAACATTGCATAACTGACACACGAGCAATAGATGTTAAGCGTGTGCAATCTCGTTTGATAGTTGTGTAGAATGCATTTCTTCACATATGAATTCGAACTAGGAATATGATCATGTCGTGTTTAGAATATACTTGATTTATTTTGGAAAAGAAAGTTAAGCAATATATGATAATTGATTATCATGACCACTCGAACAACACTAAACAAAGTAAGTCGAGAATTGAAAATAGATGTCAGTAGGTGGATTCTGACATCCAATACATTTATTTCACAATTTGGTAAAAATCTATGCATTTACGTTGTTCGTAGCTTAATTTACGATAATAACAATCACTATAATCTCTTCTATGTCTCTTACATCGAGTTTAATAGAAAACTAGTATACTATATTTAGAATTTATTCCTTTTGGGATAATACACGTAATTCATCACGTATTATTTATCAACGATCTCGTACGCTTGTAAGATTTCCAGGAACAACGACCTAAGGGTACCTCTGCTCAAAGTTGCATAACTCGCAATGCATACGGCACTGTGATACGTGTTATTATTTTTTGATTGTGATGGTCTTTTTTTACTCTCTTTTATCTTTAAGACAAAATCACAATATGATAGTAATAACACTATATATATTGGTATAAGCTACATGAAAATTCTATTTATTTAAAGCAAAAATACAGGGGATAAATAAAAGTTTGTTATAAGTCACATGAAATTTCTATTTATTTAAAGCAAAAATACACAGTCAAGGGACACATAGTGAGCCTTAGCCATCAAAAAAATTACAAAGATTCCATTTTGTCCATGCAAAATTTTGTACTCAACAGAATTAATTTACTTGTACAATGAATTTGTACAAGTAGATTGACAATGTGTAAGGTATCAAAATCATTGCCTACGATTTTAAAAATACTTTTTCAAATCAAAGGACAGAATGCATGTTAAATTACACATTTTCAATTTAGTTCTTAAACTCGCTTTAAGTTATAATTTGGCAAAAGAGAGTTCAAATAAAAATTTGGCATTGTCAATTTCGCTAGCCAAACCATCCATTTTGTAGAAAAAGAATTAAGGGAAAAAAATCATCAGCCAGGTCTTAAGCATACACAAAATCAATTTCCAAAGATTAAGTTTAAAAATACAAAAGTGATGTGTTAATTCTATTTTAATTTTAAATAATAATATTACCAAATTAAATTAATCAACCCCCACCCAACCAAACAATCGCCCCACCCTATCCTACCCTACCCTACCCTTGCGCACTTGCTCGTCGCCATCATCTCTTACAGTTGTCAGCATTTGCCTATCGACGATTTTTGCAGCTGCGAACTGATCGTCGTTTAGTGGTGAATGAGTATCGCCGACTCAGATAGTAGAGATACATGGAGATACATGGCGACCGTCAGAGAACATCGATTGAACATTGCCAGCGAACTAATCATCCTCTTCATCCGTGACTCAGTACTGCAGTATAATTTAAAACGGTTTTTTAAAATTGAAAATTGAAAAAATCCCCGGGTATAATTTACAAAGTACTTTCTGGAACAAATAACTTCAATTCTCAACGTCGAAATATGTTTAATTGAATTTGTGATCAGTTCGGATAACTGAGATCGGAGAAATTAATGGCATGTGATCAGATCTCTTGAATTTATGACATGTGACCTATGCATTTTGACATATTGCTAGCCCATGACCTAAACTCTTGGATATGTGATATGTGACCTGAGCCAATGGTTTGTGACCAAATCTCCCGAATCTGTGATCTGTAACCTATGCACTTGACATGTGACTTATGACATGTGAACAAATCTCTTGGTTCTGTGACCAAATCTTTAGAATTCTTGACCTATGACCTTTGACATGTGTCATGTTACATGCGACTGTGATTTGACCCAATGGCAAGTGACCAAATTTCTTAAATCTATGACCTGATCTAATGGTCTATGACCAAAATCTCTTGAATCTGTGGCATGTGACTTATGTACATTGACACGTGATCCTTGCACTTTGATAAGTCACATATTCAAGAGATTTGGTCACAGAAATCAATCGACTGGAAATGCAAAAACCCCTACATCCACAACTGAAACTTGTGAATTGCTACCAAATGAGAGCTATTGAGAAAGGAGGGCAAATGTCAATCAACTAAACAAAACTAAAAAAAATCAAACATTTGATTAAGAAAATAAAGGACAGAGAGAATAATTTATTAAAAGAATCTTGAAATATAAATGGGAAATAAAGAAAGAATATAATGGTGGTTGTGAAGAAGTTGTTCAAATTACTGTCGTCGCACAATTCGGTATCTGAAAAAGTGGAATTACAGCTTCCAGTTTGCATTCACACAAATTGAAATTACAAATCATTAGATGCTACTAACTAAAATCTTTAATCCTTAAAATTTGTGAAGTCGTTTCTCGTCTGAGTACGCACATTTTCGCTGGGTCAATTGCCGTTGCACGCGATACTGCATCATTGGCGCTTTGCGTAACAAAGCCCATCGATTTCGAGGGATTTCATCAGATTGTGCATAGCAGTGGTGGTCCAAAGCGAGGGAGAGTGTAGAGAGAGACGCGAGTGTAAAGAGAGACATGTGAGTGTAGAGAGAGACAAGAGAGTGTGGAGATGATTATGGTTTGGATGTTGTGGGTGGATTAGGAGTAGATAATATTATCACCTGATTTTTGGATAATCAAATTTTGCACATTTTTTTTGAATTATAATTTTTAAATAAAATAATATTATTTATCATTATAATGATACATCATATGTGATGTGTCAACTTATGTGGAATGATGTGATACGATATTTCAATTTTCCTTCCTCTAATGAAAATTGAAATGTTATATCTTATCATTTTATGTAAATTATCACATTACTGATTATTCATTATTATAATAATAAATAGCATTGCTCATTTAAATATACGTGGTAATGTAATTTCCCCAAGAATTAAACTTCGAAAAATAATTTGGTAGAAAAAAGTGGCATGGACCCACGGGCGAACTTTGCCTCTAAGCCCATCCCTACGTGTCACTTTTCTCTCTCGATGACTAAACAAGAAACACTACAGCAAGTCCTACCTAGGAGTTCCAGAAAATCTATCACAAATTATCAGCTCTGAAGAAAGAATCTTTCAATTCTCCAACCGCCAGATGTGTATGACTTTGAATATCAATACTAGTATTTCTTGCTCTTGTTGAGAACTCGAGTTCTTGTGACAGAAGATCAAAATGGGGGTGGTTTTGTCAATATTTATTGTGTTTTTTCTTCTTCTTGTTCGCCTCGCTCATATAGATTCTGGAATACAATTATCGACAGAAAATTCATATGTATCTGCAATCGGGGACCCAGGAATGAAGAACCCAAATGCCAGATTTGGGTTGGAAGCTTGGAATTTCTGCAATGAAGTAGGCATCGAAGCACCCCAAATGGGAAGCCCAAGAATGGCTGATTGTGCTGATCTTCACTGCCCGCTTATCACAGGTCCTTTATAATATTCTTCAATTCTTTCTTTAGCCGCAAATGTCTCAAATTTATTGACGTGGTTTATGTTTTATGTACTTTTTTTTTTTTCTAAAACGAAAACTAGATATTACTGGGGACAAGGTGTGCAGTTGACTTTGAAAATCGACAGAGTTCATGGTTTTACTTTCAAGTTTGATTGATTTTGAACAATTTTCAAATTTGAGGGCTCAATACCATGCTGCAAGATACAGCTTGGCTCATTATTACCGAGATAATGGCGTACTGTTTTGGTCGACGGTAATTGGTGTTAATAGTCACATTACTGAATAGGTAGAATTTCGAAGCCATAATAAGGAGGTTATCGTATGCATATTCATGAATTACTTTCTTTGGTCATTTTCTTGAGTTTAGATTTTTCCAATGATATTAATCACTCATACAAATACAATAAGAATAGGTCACCAGGTACATAGCAGACCGTGTAACTTTAGAGATTTACTGAGGGAAGTCGTCAATAAGTGGAAGGAATAGGAATGTTNTTTTTTTTTTTATATTTTTTTTTTATTTTTTTTGTTTTTTTTTTTTTTTTTTTTTTTCTGAGAAAAGAAAGACATTTCGGGGATACCATTTGGAGGAGTTTAAACATTTATTTGAAATCACAGAGTGCTTATTGTTGATGGTGGAGGCAGAGTAAGTGTTAAACAGTTGTTCAAATTATGTACATAAAACCGCGATGATCAGTTGAGTGCATAGCAGTATCGTGACTGGTCTTCATAGCATTTGTAGAAATCAGGTCTATTATTGCAATTGTAAAGATGACTTCGATGATTCAACTTCTGTTGTCTCGAGAGTTAGATATGAGCCGTTCTATTGAGTTAGCTATAAAAGATGTAAGTTTATAGATTGTGCTGATGGATTATCAGACGTGGTTAACGTTCTGGCTTGCATTCATCTTTTTGACTAAATTCAGTTATCACTGTTGGGTTCTCTGTTAGGTGAGAGTGCTAAAACCAAAACGAAAAGCTAGTTATGGCACCATATCCGGTTTCTAGTTACCTTGTTCAAAGTAGGATTATCTGACTTGCTGTCATATGTAACATATACTTATGTCATGCTCACACCATTTCACTCATTGATCTGGACAACTTTGTCCTAAATCCATTTCAGGGTTTTGTGCCAGCCAATGTGGGATTTCGGGTGTGGTCAAATGTTAAGGAACCCTGGATTAGCATGATTGGATGTTGAGTAAATATATCGTTTTTAGTATGTGACTTAGAATCCTTTTGCCATTAGTCTATAGCAACACTCAAATAATTAAAAATCTTAAAACTAAGTATTAGAGATTTCATTATCTAAAGTTGTTTTTAATGGACTTGAATTTTGAACTGGACTAGCTATATGTAGTATAGCTTAGGGCTAATTTTGATAGCTTTCAGCCTTCCACCCAGCCTTTATGCTGCGCTTTTAGTCTATGACATGCGTATGATTGGTGTGGAAAAGGTATTAGAGTTAAAAAAGAAGAAAGCACCTTTGAGATGTAAATTGTAACATTTGATCTCTTTCCCATGATGATGAATTCCAGGCTATTTTGATCATATCTACAATCTTGAAATAAGTATTCTGGTCTAGGCTGCGTCATTTTGTTTTCCTTGATTTAATTTTTGTAATCCATTATACCTTAATGTGTGATGCAGTTTCCAGATGACTGCAGTTGCAAAAGAACTTTTTACCTTGTACTATAATCTAAAATCAACTTTTCTTTCAGAATATAGTCATCGTATATGTAATTACTTATCCAATTTGATATTGTGATGTGATAATCAGATAAGAGGAGCAAGTGTGAAGTTCACCACAAGGTGAACAAATTGGACAATGGATTGAAGGCTGGCGATGCATTTCCTGTTGGTGAGTTTAAATCATATAGGGATCCTGATCTTTATGCTGTGGAAAAAGAAATTTATCTTGGTTCTCTTTGTGAGGTCCATGATTTTGCCGAACCATGGTACTTTTGGATGATCATGCTGAAAAATGGAAACTTTGACAAGAACACAACACTTTGCCCTGAGAATGGCCGAAAAGTTACTAAGATAGTGACAGACAGAAGCTTTCCTTGTTTTGGCGAAGGATGCATGAATCAACCGCTTGTGTACCATGATGAGTCACGGGTGGTTTATTTTGGGGATAATGTGTCTTTAGTTGGGGGATTCTATGGAACATATGATCTTGATGCCAATTTGAGTGATGGTTCCGGAGATAATTCTTTCTTTTCTGTTTCATGGCAGAAGAATTTAAGCACAAATAGTTGGATTGTATCACAAAAATTGACAACATCATCCAAGTATCCCTGGCTCATGTTGTATTTAAGAGCAGATGCAACGAAAGGATTTAATGGAGGTTATCACTATAGTGGACGAGGCATCATAAGAAAGGTATGATCTGTAGTTTGTTTTTGCTGGTTGTAGTTTGCTCATATATAATAGTATCAAGCAGTTATTTTTTATAGGACTAGTCAAAGTTGAACGTGTCAAAAGTCCAGCTGACCAAAGCTGGCAAATCAAACAATGCAACTGAAATACTTTATAAGTTCTGTGAAAGTAATATATAACCCTCCATTTACCCTTTTGATCTAAACATAAGATAAATACAAACTCTTGAAAAATATATGTTAATTATTATACATGCACGTAAATAGTGAAATGTGTACTTGAATGTGGATATTAGAATTACAACTAAATACATAAATGTAGATGGATGATAAATACGATACATGAATTAGCGTGAATATTAATTAATTTTGAATTAATACCAAGGAATATATACTAATTAATTTTGAATTGATACCAAGGAATATATAGTGACAATAAATGTTAAATCATTTATACTAAATAAATATGATTTAATTTCCAATTAAGTGAAACGTTATTTAACATACATGGACGTGAATAATAAACTACATTCTTGAATGTGAAATTTTTATTAATATTAATTAAATGAATATGAATGTTAATTAATTGATAATTAATAATTAGAAAATACATGCATGGATGTAAATGTGAAATTCTAATTAATATTAATTAAATAAATGTTAATTAATTGAGAATTAATAACTAGAAAATACATGCATGAATAAAAATTTTGTAGTATTTATTACAATTTGTAAATTAAATACATATTAAATGTGAAATTTTAATTATTATTAATTAAATGAATGTTAATGTTAATGTTAATTAATTGAAAATTAATAGCAGAGACATGAACTTGAATGCGAAATTCTAATTAATATTAATTAAATAAATGAGAATGTTAATTAATTAAGAATTAATAACAGGGAATACATGTATGAAAAATGATTTTGTAGTATTTAGTATGGTTTGTAAATTAAATACATATTGAAAAACGAAAAGTAATGTATTATTGAAAGAATTGAATTGCAGTAAGGCTATAATCGTTCAAAAAATGATTCTCGCTTGATGTGATAATTAATATATTATAAATTTCTTGTGATTTACCAAGTACAGTTGAAAATGATTTTTTCTTTTAATTATGTTGTTAGATTCTTTTTTCTATGAACTTTTTGATTCCCTTTCTTAAAATTCCTAGTTTATTGGCCAATCAACAAACTACATCAACATATCTATGTTCCGCATTTGTTTTTAACCTGCATAGGTCCATTTCATAAAAATAATTATATTAGAGATTGTGACATCACATTTGTTTTGACAGTTACTAGAGTCTCCTAACTTTAAGGTCCAATTGACACTTGATGTTAAACAAGGTGGAGGGTCCAATAGCCAATTTTATCTTCTTGACATTGGAAGTTGTTGGAAAAATAATGGAGACCCATGTGATGGTGACGTTCTAACAGACGTGACTAGATACAGTGAGATGATTATTAACCCGGCAACTACAAGCTGGTGTCGTCCAGATAATCTGGTGTCATGCCCACCTTACCACATCAGTTCTACAGGCACGATAATACACAGAAATGATACATCTCGGTTTCCGTATTCTGCTTATCATCTTTACTGTGCTCCTGGAAATGCGAACTATCTGGAAAAACCATTTGATATTTGTGATCCATATAGCAACCCACAAGCACAAGAATTGGTTCAAATTCTGCCTCATCCTGAGTGGGCTGTGCATGGTTATCCTGCAAAAAGGGGAGATGGATGGATTGGGGATTCAAGGACTTGGGAGCTTGACGTTGGAACTCTATCCAGTCGGCTATACTTCTATAAGGTATCATTACTCCTTCCGAATTTTGACTTAAAAATTAGCTATGGACATGAAAAATGGTCATTTCCTTGCTTGTTAGGGACAAACAATGGTGTTGTTTGAGCTTCACCAGTGAACCTTTGGTTATGGTTCTCCATGCCAGTACAAGCTTTGCTAGTTAACCATAGTTCACCATAGAGAAAGACTTGTAAGATAGGGTGATGACTAGCTGTAATCTTGTAGACATGTTAACTACTAAACCACAATGTCGTCATGTCAGTACACCATTGTTGCATTTTTTCTATCGCAAGTGTACGATATCGTAACAAGTAATATAGTGGACCTTTGAGTCCGGATTATCGTTCCCACGAGGACTATACTTTAGACTTAATCTACTTTTTCTAACTCCAATTTGATAAAAGCAAACAAAGAANCCGGATTATCGTTCCCACGAGGACTATACTTTAGACTTAATCTACTGTTCCTAACTCATATTAGTTAAAAAGACAAATAAAGAATGGTAATAGTTGTGAATATTTTTTCTTGTGAACTAATTACCTTAAACTAATGGAAACTATAAGAAGATTGCAAACAATGATTGATAAAAGATTCGAATACGTAATGAATATTAGGCCAAAACAAATTCATCTAATGATCACCTTAATTCGTAATTCAAGATTCTAACCTAACGTAGTGTTCGGTCAAATTCTTCTATTGTATTCAATTTATCCCTCTCAAGTTCTCATTGAGCCTATTTAACTAATTCAATTCTATGTCTCTATGCGAATTACCCTTAGTTAAACGAATATAGTTATAAGAATTCCTATTACGATTGCAATAATTAGTATATGCATCTCTACATGTTATACTATTTTACCGAATTTTATTATACGGTCTAAATCTCAAACTCACCACACGATTCGTAAGAAACTCACAAAATCATCAAATTATTGTTTAGGTAATTTAATGCATTAAACTCATAATAAAAACAACACATGAAAGAATAAACCACATAAATCTTGGATTAAAGAATTAAAGGTCTCAAAAGACTACATTATTCGCCCTAATTTAGAGTTTTGTCACACGTAAAGTAAAAAGAAAAATAAATAAATAAACTTGAGTACATCACTTGATTAATTGAATAAAGATATGGAAAAGAATCAACTCTTGCACCAAGGCCTTTATCCGCTTCCAATTTTTGCTTTAATCTTGAATCTCGTGATGAATTTCTTCTCTTGATTTAACTCTTCGATCTCTCATTGCTCTCCAGTTGAGCTGGACATAAACATTTCACTACTAATGGAAAACTACCACAAAAAGGTTAAAGAAGTACAGCCCCTTTGCTTTGCCACCTGTATACTGCACCTTCTGTAATGGCAACTATACTAAACGAAATCCATGTGCTCTACCTCACAATATTTGGGCAACTTGTGATCTGATATCAACTCTGGTCCTACAGTGATATGGATAAAGTCGCTTGTTCTCTTATGTAGGATCCAGGAACAAAACCTGCGAAGCGTGTGTGGTCTTCTATCAACATTGGTACAGAAATATACGTTAGCCCCTCGGGAGCCAATGCTGAATGGACTGTAAGTGATTTTGATATATTAGTTCCTAAAGATACCGAAGAGGATGGTCATGGATATATGTGATGTCTGTATGTATGTTTACCTCTGTAACAAATATCAATAATACAAAACATTTTTACTCCATCTTATCCTTTCTGATTGCTACTCTTTTCTAGATTGAGTTTTTCATTTAACAGCAATCGGTAACTGCTCCGAACCGAATAGACCACCTTTTTTTCTGTAGTGCCAGATTAACTTGTCCGCTCAGTTCGCTATCAAATAGCAAAATGGGATCCGGACCAAAGAAGTCTCCTTACAGCAAGTGGTAATCTCCTTTAATGATATTGGTCGTGGTAACTATGGATCCCCATTCCCAACAAACCTCTCTGAGTTAGTTCTCTGCCCTACAGTATACTTCTCCACAGAAAAAGGAGGATCCCGCTTTATTTGGAGCTGATAGAATGCTGCCATTACAATGATACTTCCCTTTTGAAATCTGACCCATCCAAGAATTTATATCAGTAAGCAAGCGCAACGTTATGTGGTGGACTGCCCTGTTGTCATCCCTATTGTAACACTGATTTAATTAGTGCCTTCCTAACTGACAGATCAAACAACTCTTGAATATTTTCCGCGAACTGCAGTTTCAATGTTGGGGCTGAAGGTAAAGAATGGTTTATCGTTTTCCCACTCTTTGGATCACATCCCTTTTTTGGACATTTGAATCAACCATTTGCTTCTTGGTGTGTTGTTCGGTAGAGCATGAATATTTTATTTATGTAATTATTTATTTTCTTGCAAAACGGAAATCTTGCCAGTTATATCCCGTGTTAAAAGTTAACTATAGCTTATAGTTTAGTCATAATCTCTTGCTCCCAATGGATATGATAAAAACTTTCAACTACTAACAAGGCAAGAAAGCCTTAGTTATGATTCTCTAAAACTGTGAGAACTATAATTACGGATATCTTATCATGCTTTTTTATCTTGTCACTCGAGGTAGAGATCAATTCTATAGCTTGTGTACTATTGCATCTTACCTTATATCCTGCATGTCTTGGTGCTATGCAAGTGATTTATGGTGAGAATCACGTCAAGTACGTAACTTCAAGTTCAATGTTTTATTCCAAAATTTTAGTCCACAAGTCCGGATTGGGACCACTCATTTCTTGCATTCCAAATAGGAAAACAACTAATTTTTCTTTTTCAAATCAATTTGAACGTTTAACACCATTATTTCAAAAGGCGGGTCCACATTTTTATAAATCTATAATTATTGGCAAGAATTATTCGTACATATATCATGTCCAAGGAGCCATAAAAAATTAACATATAAATTGTTATTTCCTTCGTGTACTGCGATCATTATTGCAGGAAACTTGTACAAACAATTATTAAATAAAATAAAACACAATTTCTAGCATGATTACAGTAAGTTACGTATGACATTGATGTTTTTACCATGACGCGATATATGCCCGATTATGCATATTAGGATCACTTGGTTTTAGCCTTTAGGTACCAAGTTCTGTATCTTCCATACAAGTATGTGTAAGTTACGAATCTTTTCAAAACTCATTATTGTCATAGAACTTTTCTTTGCATTCACTATATCGGCTCGAGCATGTCTTAGGTTCCCATTCCCAAAAATATCTATCTTCACTTTAATCTTAGGATATGCATAATCTCTATTAATCGTCACCCTATTCTATTTCGTCCAACATTTTTACAGTACCTATACCCTTATCTTCGGATTCTTCTTTATTAGTCTCCATGTAAGGAATAAAACGCTTACCAAATTGCTCTGATACTGATTTGTTGTAATAATGGACGAGAAAAGAAAAATATGGTACAATATGAAGTAATTGATCACTCAAGAACAAAATATTTTGAAGAGAAAATGAGAATTCACTAAAATATGAAAAAATAATACAATGATTTTGTATTTATAATGTCTAACTTAATCTAAAATATAATGAAAAGGCAAATATATATAGGGATGTTTTAAGCCATAAAAGTAGAGTTATAGATGAAATAAAATGCATCAAAATGCATCAAAACGCGAAATAGATTTAGCCCCGGATAAAATCGGCTCTCGAGCGCCGA
>CAIGRB010092747.1:1436-40726 GCA_903798255.1 Fraxinus quadrangulata | reverse complement strand
AAAATATTATTTTATTGAAAAATGTGTAATTGAAAATGAGTAGAAGAATGAGAATGATAAAAATAATGTGGCTCAAGCAGGGTCTTAATCTCTTCAAATCCAACACAAATTTCAAACTTTCAATTGGACTTTCAAATAGAACTTCAACTGACATTTGTCAAATAGACTTCAAATATGATTCTAAAATAACATTCCAAATAAAATTCTTCTAAAGGCGACTTTAATTAGAATTCTCAATTATCTTCGAAATAAAATTTTGGTCACCCCTACTTCTAACAAATTTTACATTGACACCAATTCTACTGCAATGAGTAAACTTAAAAAATTCTCCACATGACGACAAATTACTACAAAGAATAAACTTCAACTCTCCATAAAAAATACAAATGAAATTCTCCATCAAAATTTTTCACTTGAAAATATTCTCCACCTCAACCATAAAACCCAAAATATATTCAAACTAAAAAAAAAAAAAATGAGTAACAAAATTTCAAGAACTACTTTGGACACCAAAGTTGCTCGAATCATAAGCAACAAAATCAAACGTGATTAATAATTATCAAATAAGGTTGAAACAAGACTTGTAACATAATCACCACAAAACGCTTTGACAAAAGTATCTTGGCTAGAATCAACACATTCAACCACATTCAAAGCATACACAACTAAGCCCTTATTTGATTCTCATTAATTTCAAAATATATTTTTCTCTCTCTTATTTTCAGCCACACATTTTCAATAAAATAATATTATACGTGAATTAAATTTTTTTCTTATTTTTAACCACACATTCTCTATCCAAAATATTATTCTAAAATGTATTTTAGAATAAAAATGAGGCTCAAACTGGCATTAAATCAGCATTTTTGTACCTATGTGGAGGCAAAATATCATAAATGGATCTGTTTTTATCAATTGAATACAATGAAACGATTGGTAATGGTGGCAAAACGAAATTATCCATAACTTTCGAACTTGACTTAAAAGTATTCATTAAAGTAGATTCCTAACAAAACTCTGATGATACTGAACTAAACTCACAATCCACTTGAGTTCCAAATTTATGTTGATTGATCTTCAAAGGTTCTGTAGAACCTTGCAAGACATATAATTGAGGCTAGTTATGTCCATGCAACACAATATGAGCACATTTACAAGCCTTCAAGACTCCAAATTCACCAATGAATTTGTACCCTTTCAAGTCAAGAGTACTCAAGGAGATAAAATTTCTTTTCAAATCAAGAACATATCACATTGCATCAGATGTTCTAACACTTCCATCAAACAACTTAATTCTGATCCTTTCAATACCAACTATCCTATAAGGTATATTATTTTAGATCACCACAACATATTTTGAAACTATTTTATATGTTGTAAACGAATTTCGATTGAGACTCATATGAAAAGTGCAAATCGTATCAAGAATCCAATCATCGACAGGTTTGGAGTCACCGTGAGTAATAATCAAAAGCTCTCCATCATTGAGAAACATTTTTGTAATATTGGTTTCACCTGGAGTATCTAATTATTTCCATTTTGATTAGTTGCAGCCAATTTTTCTTTATTCTACAATTTATAGCAATGTTTAACCAAGTGTCAATTCTTCTTACAATAATTACAAATTTTATTTATGAAGTTAGACATTTATTTGCCCCTTGCACAATCACCATCAACAAAAAGGCTATCTCCATGAGTATAAATCCTAACGAGATACTTCATCTTCATCTTCTCCTTTGAATATAGAGTATCATAGATATCTTCAAGGGTAAAAGTGTCACGATTATATAGGACCACGTCTATAAAAGACATATATGAAGCGGACAACGAATACAACAAAATCAAACCCAAGTCTTCATCATATTTAACATCTAAGATTTTCAAATTAGCGACATTTTCCTTAAAAGTAGCTATGTGATTTTCAAGAGATGTACATTCCGTCATACGATAAAATAAAGGTGCTACTTTAAGTGCAATTTGCTAGTTAGACTCTTCATCATGTATAATCGTGTCAATCTCAACTATAACGCAGCATCGAATTTTTCTTTCAATACATCTAGAAGAATTTTATTCAAAAGATAAAGATGAATTTGTGATAACACCTTCCGACCCTTACATTGTTTCTCCTCCTAATTTCAAGTTATGGGCATCTTGTTAAATCCGAACAACGCATCGTCCAAATTCATTTGAGCAAGTATTACTCGCATATTTATCTGCCACAATGAATATCTTGTGCTGCGATCCAAAAATGGAATATTATATTTCATGGTTGCCATCACAAAATTAAAATCTCCATATGAATAAAACCTTAGTTCTGATACCAAATTTATAAGGAATAGACGGATACCAGATTACTTTGATACTAATTTGTTGTAATAATAGGCGAGAAAAGAAAAATATAACACAATATGAAATAGTTGATCACAAGCTCAAGAACAATATAATTTGCAGAGAAAATGAGAATTTACTAAAATATGGAGAAATAATACAATGATATTGTATTTATAATTTGTCTAACTTAAGTGGTGTTTGAGCCCCACTATTTTTGAAGAATGTATTTTGGAATAGTAGATTAATAGAAAATGTGTGGTTAAAAAAAAAGAAATTTTTTTTATTTGCGTGTAATATTATTTTAATGAAAAACGTGTGATTGAAAATAAGAGAAAAAAATATATTTTGAAAAAATGAAAATTAAACACTCACTTAATCTAAAATACAATGAAGAGCTAAATATATATATATGGGTGTTTCAATTCCTAAAGGTAGAGTTATATATGAAATAGAATACTCAAAATGCGAAACAGATCTAGACCCGAATAACACCGGTGCTAGAGCATCAGGCGGGCGGCTAGTTAGAGTTGTGTACAGCTCGAGAGGTAGGCGAGCGGTTAGCTCGCGGTAAGGGTAACGCTAGGGCTCTGCTCTTGGGTTGAATTTGATCCCCTTGACTTCGAATGGCATTGAGGCACCTGTACGGCTGCCTAAGAATTTTCTTATCCATATTTTCGCCTCTTTAAGTCCAACACATATTCCAAATTCTCAATGGAACTTCCAAATGGATCTTCAACCAAAATATGCCAAATAAATTTCTAATAGGATTCCAAAATAGCATTCTAAATAGAATTATTCGTAAATTGATTTTAATTAAAATTCTCGATTATCTTCGAAATAGAATTCGAGTCACACCTAATTCTAACACATCGTAAATTGTGCACACCTCATGAATTATAATCCCCAAACCCCTCATTATATGCTACACGTGGTTCAAACACCAAGAATACAAAGGTAAAATCTGATCTGTAGCCTTTGGAAACTTATTTTTCTAATTTTCAAGATACTTTTAAATTCCTCGTAATTTTCATATCCTTTCTTGTGATCATAATAACACTCTACATCTCATTTTGTTCGGGATAGAGAACGATTATCCCTTGACCACTATTCCTTCTTTGTGATTTACTCTTCCAAACTTATCTTGAACTTCATCAAGATTACTTGCACCATTCATAGTACGACTTATGATGAGCTCAATTATTTGAGATGTCGCATGAAGATGAACGAACCAAAGCTGGATGTCAAAGGGCCATGGAAGACGCATAATGACGAACTAAACTTGCACCTTTTAATTATTTTAATGATGAGACCTTCTTTAAAATTTATGACAATTATATTTCACCTCTCCTTTCTTTTCAAAAATTTCAAAAACCTCCCCCTCTTAGCAAAAAAAATGAAATATTCCATTTTACCCTTCTCCCCTTATGTATATATGATTATATTTGTATTCTTTTTTTTTTTTTTTAATTTCTCTTAATTTCTAATATAGACAAAAATAAACAATTTAGTTTTCAAAAGGTTTATTTTTTTAATCTTTTTGGTTAAGAGTGATTTCATTTCAATAATATTTTTTGTGAATTTTGATTTCTAATTAGAAAATAAAGAATAAAATTAATATAAAATATTAACTGAAAAATAAACTCAAAATAAATCCAACCTATAAACTTTTGATTGCAATTTATGCATAAAATTATTACGATAATATTACTTTATTTTAATAAAGTATAAACATGCAAAAAAAATATTGATAAAATTGTTATGATAATATTACTTTAGTCACGCACTTATTGAACTTATTCAAATGCTCCTAACATGAATTATATCATATTTAATCTTCAATCACACAACTGATTTTAAGATATAACCTATTTGTTAGAAATTTATGCATGTACAACTCATAATGTTTTTTGTAACTTAAAAAGTGCGATTCTAGTTCAAAACAATATACTTTACCTAGCAAACCACTCTGATGGTACAAGTATCTTCAATTTTTGTTCTTCTTACTTTGCATCTTTCGTCCCTACTGGCCTATTATCTTGCACTCTCTTAGAGCACTTGTGCGAGAACATCTTGAACATTATGACACCATATTGAAATTATTTTTCATGTCAAATTGTTCAATCTCAAACTTTGTACTTGTCATCATCTTTAACACAATTGAAAAGTTTGAACCCTAGACTTTGATATCAATTGTTGAGAAGAAATCTTATCATCATTTTTAACGCAAGCGAAAAGTTTGAAATGCAGACTTTGATATCACATATTGAGAAGAAATCTCTCAAATGCGCAAGAAAATTAAAAATAGGCAAGAAAGAGAAAAGCACAAATTTAATATGGTTGAGCTACTTGCCAACTACTATGGAAGAATGAGAATCATTAACACAAAAATCTCACAAAAACAAGAGTTTTCCGACTCTCCATTTTCCACTATACAGAGTTAGAACACTCAGATAAACGAACACATTAACATACCCTTTTTTTCTCTTTCTAACTTTCTCTCTTTACCTACACAATTTCTCTCTATTTGGCCGCCGTAAATTCTTTCTGCCTGTCCGTATATCTGTCTCTCTTTAACTTCAATCCTTGGCTACCAGAATTTTTACCCTATGTTCCGTGAACTTTTATTTGCAGCCCTTTAAATTGTGAAACACAATTCTCACACGTATATACAGGGAATTATATTCCTTTGTGACCAAAAAAAAAATAATAATAAATAAACTTCTACTAGCACTACTATTTTTATTGCCAAATAAGATATTTCTTTTTCGTTTAGAATATATACTCTTTTACTTCACAAATTTAGATCAAACCCAACCCAAGCTTCACGTCCAACCAATCAGCTGCAGAATTTCCTTCCTGATAAATATGTGTTGTTCTTATAGCGAATTTTTTACGACTATTATATATCAATTCAATCACTAATAGATCTAACAGTCAAAGGATCATCTCATGTTCCAATTAATAGAGTTCAATTCAATCCATATACGCGTAAACCCTTTTTTAAGGTATATAAGCAGACCATTAATATTATCTCTCAGCTCAGCCTCTGAGTTGGAGTATACGTGATAGAAATTACAGAATGAGATAAGACAAGATCTGGTGCTATATCGGACTAGTCCGCCTCCTGCTGCCGTACTCGAGTTACCCTTTGAACTGTTTTATTTAACCTATTCCCCTTGTAATCTAAGCCAACGAAGTATATAAACCATAGACAGTAATTCAAAATTACTGTCTTTGTTTATCTTTTAAATGATTGTGGTAATAAATTGCAGCTCAAGCTCCCACCTAGCTCCTTAAAGTAGTAAACTATAGTTGCAGATTGTTTTGCGCTTAATGATGTAACAAAGTCTGACTACAAACCAATCAAGGAACATAGAATCAAGAAAATCAAGTCCTGTAAGTGCTTGTTAAATATATCTTACTATATTATATTAGACAAAACATTGGACATAATTTTAGCTCTCTCTCTCTCTCTCATATTTCTAAATAATGCCTTGTCTTGCCTAATTTAACTTACATAAGGTGCCCAATTGCATTGTTAGCATATCTGGAAAAGAATGAACATTGTACTAGCAGAGAGAAAAATGACATAAATAATATGAGATGAATTACTTTTATTATTTGCTGCTGGACACAAGCTTACAACCTGATGCTCTTTATATAGAGCTAATCTCCAACGGATAATAACGTAAAATAAGGAAAATGCATCTACTAAATCCTAGAAAAAGCAATGTGCAGAACAAGCTCTTACTGACTTGGTAACAAGCTCTTACTGACTTGGTAAACACAAAGTCATGTTCTGAACCACTAAAAAAAAAAAAAAAAAATGGAACTCCTACAACTGACCCTATAAATAAACATAGTCAAATAAGACCCATGTGACTCAACATGTACATGATATCCAACTTAAGGGTGCATGATGATGCCTCGGCTTTTAGCTTAGCAATGTTTGAATATCTCTCAACGTCATAAACTCAACAAATTTAGTTTGATTTAGTTCCATTATTTTGAAATCGAATTTGGACTGGTTTGTTTTTAAAATTTGGACTCGATCCACTTCTAGTACGCTTTATGTCTGACAATTATGAGTCACCATGATACCTGGACACTTCCATGCACATTAGGCTATGTATTATCAGAGGTAGCAAATAATTCTAAAGAAAATTCGAAAAAAATCAGTGTAACTTGCTATCTGAGTTTTCTAATAGTTCACGCATGGTTATTTTATAGTGGAAATGTTTGCTATTTTTCTCTCTTATTCATTTCTATTTCGATCATTTGTGTTTTATACGTCTTTTCCATCAAAAAAGTTTACGTGCGCTCTAGTCTTTAAATAAACAGTTAAATTGTCAATTTTCATCTATTTAATATATCCAACTGCTACAAATTAATCCAAAGGTTAGGACCACTATGACAACATATTGATTGAGGATATTCTAAGTGCTACGTACATTACTCAAATATTGAGAATCCTATGTAATTTCGCTAAACGCTTATTCAGTAATTATTAAATTGATTTTGGGTACAAGCAAAGAAAAGAAAGAGAAGAAAAAAGAAATAGAAAATGAAAGTAAAACTAAAACTAAAACTAAAAAATTTGAGGTCGCGAGTCGGATAAAAAGCTATGTTTTAATTCCCTTTTTGACAGATTATGCATACATGCATATGCATGCATATCTCCTTATAACTTCAAACCCTAAGAAGCACTTTTTTATTAGATTCCCTGAGAGTTTTCTACTTAATTATAAGTATTTAGAAAGAAAATAAAACATGATTAACAATAGCTGGAACAAGCAAATTCAAAATGCAGGTGTGTAGTGACTTTTACGTGGAGTGCACCAAACCCTAATGTGACAAAACTGTAGAATTTTGCTGAATCCACATTTTGCCCTCACCTCAAAAACCCATTATCTGGTGTAATTAGGGTTCTTATATATAAAAAAATAAGGGCATTTTAGTCCAGTTGGAAAAGGAAAAGATATAGCAGTTTTGGGTAATAATATACAGTGCAGTGCTGCTAATAATCTCTTGCCTAAAACATCATGCATCGATTATATCTGGAAAAATAAAAAAGCCATCTTTGGGTCATTTTCCTGACCAGCTTACCTTCCCTTTCTCTCTCTATCTCAAATAACATATACAGATATGCCTGGCTAAGTAAAAGCTAGGCTTATACAAAGAAAGAAAGATAAAAAAAACTAAGGGCTGAGAGAAGGGATTCTTAGAAATCCGTGTAGGCTTCGGAAACCATTCAACTCGCCGGAAAATAGAAATATTTTCCAAAGAAGCAAGGTCTGTGAATTAAGAAGATCATTTTCTTAAGGGAACTTCATTTTTTTTATAAATGATACAAACATTTTCTCTCTGTTAATTACGGTATGGTGCAGTTTTGTGTATGGTAATCTTGTTCGAGCACAGATCTGCACCGAGAAACCAGAGGAGCTTTTCTTTTTCAGCATGAAAATGAAACGTTTTATCCCTAAAGGTTCTCTCTTTAGTGGGCAACTAGTTTCAAAGAAATGTTTCTGTTTTCTTGATCATTCAAAGATATGTTTTGAATCAGTATGATTCTTGTTCTTTTTAATGTTTCTAGTACAAATGATTATGAACTTGGCTACCTAAAAAATTATCTCCTTTTCTCAAATTAATATTCATAAAATTTTCCAGTTTTTCTTAAACTTGCATCTTCCAAAAATTTTCCAATTTTTGTACGATTACATACTTCATATATCTTGGGACATATAGATCCGGGCTTAATTTTTCGGCCTGATGATCAGAAAATGTTGTTCTGTAAATTCCTATGCTTTTCTTCTACTGCTTCTTTTGGTTCTTACATGTTTTCTATTTTTTGTCATTGTTTGGTACACCAGTTCAAGATCTTCACCATACAGTAATTTTTCAGCTGGTGTATGTCCATTTGCAATTTTTTAGTTTTGATTTTGAGCTATTTTCAAGATCTCTTCTATCCTTCTTTGTGAAGAGCTATGTTTTTAATTTGAAACCCCATCTCCAACAAAGAGTTACATATTTTCGATGTTTCTGTGTGCTGTGTTTATTTAGCTTCTCTAGATCTCCACATAAAAGCCCTTCATCGTCTCGTGTATAAAAATCCACTCGGAAACTACATGTTTTTAGGCATATCTTCAGATCTCGATGTTCTTATGGGTGTTTGGGTGCCAATTTTTAATCATTTCAAGTTTATAATTACAGATCTTTGAAATCCTCACAGCCTGAATTTGCAGTAGGGATAAGCCCTAATTTTCCCATGATCTTACAAATACTGTTAGCTAAAGATTCCAATTTGTTAGCTTTATTATTTAAATTATAAATAAGATTTTCTATAGAGATTCTTGGAGAATTTAAGAAATTTTTTACATGGGAATTTTTTTTTTCAATTAATAGGGTTTTACAAAATGGGAAGAGGAAAGATTGAGATCAAGAGGATCGAGAACAACACCAACAGGCAGGTCACATTCTGCAAGCGGAGGAATGGACTACTGAAGAAAGCCTATGAACTTTCAGTCCTTTGCGACGCTGAAGTTGCTCTGATTGTTTTCTCTAGCCGTGGGCGCGTCTATGAGTATGCCAACAATTGGTAACTTTCACAACTCTGACTTGCACATAATTTTCTCAAATTATTTTTGTAGGAAAGTGTGATTTGCTCATTTTTCTCAAATGTATTAATAGTCAGTATCCTAGCTATTATAAGGCGTAGAAATGTTTATTCATTAACAATTTTTCTGTGTTATTGAAAATTTCAATAGGATTCCATAGTCAAGTTCTTAATTTATTTTGTGAACTAGTATACCACATGGATCATGAACTGGCAGATACATAAACAGACGCATGTTTTTGCGTTGCAGAAGCTGCTTTTTGCTGTAAATGCATGCTGTTACAGTACTGTTTTCATTGAAAACCAAGAAGAAAAGGAGCTTATTATTCTGAAATTTTCTGCAAGCTCTCACAGAGTTTGGATCAGAATTGAATGGAAAAAGAAAATAAAAAGTATTTACTGATATAAAATTTAAAACATCTGTCCCAAAATGTATATATCCTTCAAATTTTGAAAACAAAAGTTATGGATTCTTGATTGGTTTATGCAACAAAATTGCTGCTGATCTTCGCCTGCCATCATTTTTCTACGTTATGAGTAAAACATGAGCATAAAGTTCTACTTTGAAGTAAGTGTAATTATATTGCGACTACAAATATTATTTACTACACTACATTATAACTATACCTCAAATAAGTTAAATTTTTAATAAATACACCACATTAATTTTACAACTATAATTCTAATTAAATCAAAACTTAAAATATTATGGTGGTCATCCCTTCTCAATTTTACCTTTCTTCCATTCTCCTTCCCCACCTCATAGCGTTCAAACCTTGCCCATGGAAAAAAAAAAAAAACCCTTTTCCACACACCACCACCAATTGGTCCCGAATTTCCCATTAATCCTGCCTAGAAAAAATCAAAAACTTCTCACACCCCACTAGTAAACGCCAATTTCTAATTCTACCAAATGAAATACCAATCCCTCTCACAGTAAGCACCCCTCCACCACCCTCACCCTATTTCTAATTCTGCCCACACATATTAACCCCACCCCACCCCACCCATATCTACAACGAGCTAATTTTATTAATTACTTACAATCATCAAATTTTACATACATTACAAAATCAATAAAAAAAATATAAATAATCCACCATAATTACCACCAAAAAAAGAAAAAAAGAATGTAGTGAGGGAAAAGAATATCACATCAGAAAAAAAGTTGCCAAAAACAAAAAAAAAAAAAGAAGAAGAAAGATGAGTTTCAGTTTGTGGTGGAAACAAAATAAAAAATTAGTTTTAAAAGAATGTCTATTTACATAATCTTCCTTAAGGTTATTTAAGTAGATCAAACATATATTTAAAATTGTGGTGTGGTAAAAAATTTTTGTAGTGGTAATATAATTACCCTCAAAGTAACTATACTATTAGAGCTTAGGCTGTCTTTTGTGATTTTCATTTTTATGTAACCAAATAATAATAGTTGTTTACTTCTAATATGATCATTATTTTCATTATCAAGAATATGTTTTTAAAAACAATTAATTGTGAATCAATTAAAAAATGATAAAACTGGGCACATCATCCAAGACAAAGATATGCCACATCACGAGCATTTTTTTCTTTTCACAACTGCAGTTAAGAGCCAACAGCTCTAATTTCTTTCACATTTTTGTTGTTTGTGACTTCTAGTTTGCCTTGGTTTTCAGTTTCCAATTATAGCTTTACAAAGCATCCAAATCTTTTGACAGTATTTGTTAACTGAAGTTGTGTATCCAGCAGCAGTTTTTTTGGTCAGTAAAAAGGTTATAGCTTTCAATAGTCTAAAGTTCTCTGACTTTCAATTTCCATGTTACTCACAAAAAGCCTAGATTCTAGGGTTTCTTTATTTTTTGTGTTGAGGGAAGCAGAAGGAAGTTAAAATTTTCTAACAATATTTAAGATAATTAAGCATGCATTGTTATAGGCTTATATCAATTTCTTTTCCTCTTCCTGTTTGATTGAACTTTGAATTGCATCGCGGAGACTTATCAGAAAAGGCAGATATATAATCCTGAATTTTTTATATGTGCATATCATGGAGAACACAGTCCTAATGACTCTCAGTATTGTCTGCCCTAAAGTGACATCACCTCTCTTGCACCATTATAGAGACATGATTAATAATCCCAATTCTCTATTTACCCTTCTTGTACTAGGATGTTGTCTTATCTAAAATAACATTTAGTGGCATGTAAGATTTAGTCCCACTAGATGCAACAAGATATCTCTACATACATTAGCTGCAACTATTTGTTCCCTTTTTCCTTCAACGTTTCACTTTAGTCATTATTTCCACTTTCTAGCCTGCTTTCAAGATTTTTACACTTTTTTATACATATTACGACTTACGAGTTAAAATCAGTCTTTTAAGAAATTATTCCCTCGATCACTGAACGTATAGAACTTCAACCAAAGCTAAATCTATGAAGATATTGATAAATCTCCTCTCTCTTTTGGTTCGCCATAAGATAGAATAGAGATAGAATATATTAGGACTGGAAGAAATTGTAGGTCTGTTTAACGTAATTTTTTTAGAACAAACTTTGTGAAAAATGATTTTTTTTAAGAATGTTTAGTTAAAAAGTATAAAAATTATGAGTCCGTTGTAAAAAAAATTATTAGAAGAATGCGTGATTGAAAATGAATTTTGAAAATAAAAATAAAAAATTAAAGGATATATGCCAAACAAGAGATTAATGAGATGTCAGATGTGCAGATGGAAATACCTATTTTTCGTGGATTAGATCCCAAGGATATGGACACCTCCCATCAAGTTTGTCACCTTCCATAATTTGAATTCGTCAACCACATATTTCATTTCGATGACTCCTAGGTTTTGTATCACATCTCTCGACACTTGGTTCTACCACGTGTGCTTATGAAAACATCTTAGAAATCTAATTCACATAGATAATGTTATCCAGCTCCAGCCACTTCCTAGGTCCATGGTTCTTCTTTTGTTCTCTATTTTGTTACAACAAAAATGTTCAAGTCTTTGTTATTAGAGTACGTCAACAACTCATGACACGGATGGTATTTAAATACACAGAAGCCATGTTGGTAAAATTTATTAAATACACCGACAACGTTAAATTATCCAAAAAAATTTGTATTGCTTACCAAATATTCCCCAAGTGATCATTGTTAAGAATTGAGGTTCCATCTTAAAATATTAATCTTATTAAAAGGGGTAATTCAATTTTTTATAAGTTACTTTATGTTTATATCTTTATTCGATGTGAGATTTTGTCTCTTAACATGCCCTCCGCAAGATGGTGTCTCGTTTGAGCAGATCAATCTTAAAATTCGTATGCTCACTTTTTGGAGTTTTAATCGGATCGAATTGCTCGTTAGAGATTAATGGGCTCTGATATCATGTTAAGATTTGAGATTTCATTTTAAAATGTCAACCTTATTAAGATGAGTAATCCAATTTTTTATAAGTTGGTTTATGTTTACATCTTTATTCGATGTGGGATTTTATCCTTTAACAATCATCTATGCATTTGATTTTCTGATTATATGCACTTTCATAGTACAAACGACGCAGGCTGATGAATTATTTAGATAACTTTTTGTTAATTTTCTGGTGAATATTCATGTACACTGTATGCATGTGTATGTAAAGGAGTTAATGGTGAATATTTTCGAATATTTGTGTTGAATAATTTCCACTATCTGCAGCATTAGGACAACTATAGAGAGATACAAGAAGTCAACTTCAGACAGTGCAAATGCATACACTACTCAGGAGATTAACGCTCAGGTAAAATGAGATTGTTAAAAAAGGTAATAGGCAGGCACACAGATAATTCAGGATGGACACACGAGTCATTAAAAAATAAATGCATAAATCAAATTTATTTTTGTTAATATTTTTTTGTGAATTTATCGATAAGAAAGCACCATCTTAGAATTTCTCGGAGGTACGGATTTTTGTTTTCAGAAAATATCAGTGAGAAAGGAGTATAAGGATATCCAAGTTTTTGTTAATCTTCATTTTATGGCTTGAATGCAGTTTTACCAACAAGAGTCGAAGAAACTGCGCCAGCAAATACAGATGCTCCAGAGCTCCAACAGGTAAACTCATCATTTAACTGAACAAAAATCGTACCTCTTGAAAAGAATTTCCATGGGCCTGAAATCTGCACTATATTTGACTCTTTTAGATTAGTTGCTTTACCTTGATAAAAACTAAGAGCATGTTGGATCTCCAATAATTTCGAAATACATTTTTTTCTTTCTTCTTTTTAATCACACATTTTTCAATAAAATAATATTACACGTAAATCCAAAATTTTTCCTTATTTTTCAACCACACATTCTCCATCGAATCACTATTTCAAAATGCATTTTGACAAAAAAATGGAGCTCAAACATGTCCTAAATTAGAGGGAAAATACAATATAATTTTAAGGATTTTAAATTTTTGTAAGTTTTGTATTTTAATAAACTGAATATATCAACTAATAGGTCTTAAATTCTCCTGCAACTATACATAATGGATCGGCACGATGCATTAGTTATAAAATTTAATTGTAGAATATGAAATACTTGAATAATTCATATGTCTAAGTAGCAGGAATAATTTTTTATAGTCAATAGATGTCCTATTTAATGGCACCAAAAGTTTACAATCTTCTTCTCAGGCATCTCATGGGTGAAGGATTGGGGTCTTTGAATGTGAAGGAGTTAAAGCAGCTGGAAAGCAGGCTCGAACGAGGCATAACCAGAATCAGATCCAAGAAGGTAAACAGTTAGTCATACATAGTGAAAACATATACTATATCAACCATTTTCTCCTTCATCAATTGATTGTCTATCTGAAACATATGATATATCAACCAGTGTGTAATTATACATACACACACATATCTTATATGTTCCTCTCTTTTCTCATACTAATTCTTAATGGTTATTGTTTCACTTGGACAGCATGAACTGATACTTGCTGAGACTGAGCATTTGCAGAAGAGGGTATGCTCTTAAACTAATACTTAATTTGGTACTATTGTCGATAGTTTACTAGCAAATAAATAATTTTTTGGAGGTTTTTTTTAAGAAATTTATGATTGTCATTATTCTCTTTTCAAACGTGTCCTGTGAATAGGAAGTTCAGCTGGAGCAGGAAAATGCCTGCCTCAGAGCAAAGGTAAGCTTGGATAACAAATGAAAAAATCATAAATCATTAGAAGTGTCAACCGCTATAAAATCAAGAAGCAAATGGATATGGAAAAAGAATCCCATAAAATTGTGCTAATTTTTTTTTTTTTTTTTTCAATACATCTTTTTATTCTTTTTAGCCTAATACATAGCTCCCGCATTAGCTAACTGAAAGATTTCTGAAACGATAGGGATTCTTGTGACTTGTAAAGTTCTAGATTATTTTTTATGATCATATTTACACACACACACTCCAATATCCTCAAAAACCCAGGTAGCAGAAACTGAAGGGCTTCAGCAACTAAGCATGATGCCTAGTGGGCATGACTACAACGCGATCCAGGCTTATCTTGCTCGTAGCCTTCAACTGAATTTGATGGAGGAAATGCCTCCTGCACCTTATCCTACTCGTGACAAGAAGATCCTTCATCTTGGGTATGTGTTTCCTAAGACATTCACAAATCTTAATTTGTAGAAGAGAAATATTAACATTAATTGGAAACCATTGGCATTATTTAACAAAACTCAATATTGAGAAGAAATTTTTCTCAAATAAAGATGTCAGTATTCTTTATTTCTAAGCAAGAAATTAAAATTGAATATTGAAATTAATTTTTCGTTTATTTTTAATATTAGAATCACAATACTTATGACTTCTATTCGTCTTCTTGCAATGCAGGTAATGTCATGAGAGAACATGCATATTGGGGGTAGATAATATTCTAATAGCATATAAATTGAAGTGCTTTCTTCTAGCATTTGATGAACTTTATGTTTTTAAGTCATGTATCGACTATTATAAATATTCTGCTTCGTGATACTAGGCTATCAAGCCTGTCTTGTGTGTGTGTCGAGTTGGAGGTGAGGTCTTGACCCCTCTTTAAGTTAGTCCTCCATATTAGTAAAATTTCGCCTTCTTCGTGGTTTGGATACAAATGAATGAAAAAATCATTATCTTCTTTAATCAATAATCATCCTAGATAATTCCATTACTGTAAACCATCAATGCACAAGAAAAACAACCCAATATATGCCTTAATCGTTTAACTTAAGTAGGAATCATGAGGACATTTTCTTTGCATTGCTCACTTATCAGTGAGAAACAAAGGTACAATGCTGTTACTATTCGTTGACATCCCACATCTCCAAACAGACAATATATATATGTTTTATAGATAAGTAGAAGCCCAAGAGACAAATAACCAACATTATAAGCAAGTGAACGTTTGAAAGGAACTTCACCACAAACTTGTAAAACGGTAGCATCCTTCAACCTTAACAGACAGAAAGTAAAAGCATAGCAAATAAAAACACACTTCCAAGTTTGTAACTTGATAAGTACTTGTCCCCCCAAAACATATAAATATATGATCCTTGTGATCTTCTCACAAAATCGCACATTTACCAATTCCTACTTGCTTCCGCAAATCCTCCACCAGCTTAAATAGTTCGTTCTCAATATTCCTCCTTGCAGCTTTCTCTTCAGACAATTGCATTTCTAGAGCATCAGTGGCCTCCTTTAGCTTATTCCTACTTGCTAACTCTTCAGACAATTGCTTTTCAAGAACATCAGTGGTCTCCTTTAGCCTTGAGACCTGAAAACAATATTTTCGACAAAAATGAAACCAAAATGTTTCGTAAGTACCCATCACATATCAGACTAAATGAAACAATCAATTATTTTTTTCAATGGACTTTGATCACCAGCTGTATCTTATTCAACTACAATGCCTCCAATGACAGTCGACATGACAATTTTCTTTGAGGTATTTGCCCGGTGGAAAATTGTAACTTATGCGAAAGAATATATATAATGATTTAACTTTCAGATTTAAAGTTAAATGACAAATTTAAGTAACAGCATCAATATTTACAGGAAAACTTCATCAAAGTAGAGATTAACAAAAAGAAAGCTCACCTGAAATTTAATAAAAAGATCATTTGTTTATGGTTCTCCAGAATTTTTATCCACAACCTCATTTACAAGGTAAAGAAGTTCCATCAGTTGTTTAGATTTCCTCGATGTGTCTTCTGTCTTGTTATCAAAGAGAACCCGGCGATTCCCACGCATTTCAAGAATATCCTATTCCAAACAGTAACAATTATTTATTTGGGAAAGAACATTCAAAATGATACAGACTACACAAATATAACAAACTAATTCTTTTCAGTTATTCAAATGCACGTAAATTGCGAGTGATGAAGGCACTGAATGAAAGTGGAGCTAGATGCGATCTAATAATGTTAATCATGCATGGCAAGAAAGTATGCATTACCTCCCACTTCTCAAATTCTTAAGCAACATTATGAGGACTATCAATTCATTAATCTCTTTGACAATGGAAACAGTAAAATTCGTTTTGTGTTAACACCATACGAGAGGAGTTTATTGCTGTACATAATTAGCTGATTATTATAAGTTTGACTAGACAACAATAGCAACCTACCTTCATGGGCTCTGGGCAGCTGTGCAGATAGTCATCCAGTGAGTCAATAACATCTCCACCAGTGAAAACTACTATCATATGATCACTAAATTTGCTACCAAACAATTCGACCAAGTCCCAGCCAGAACGAAAGGAAAAGCTTGATTGTCATATCAATGCACTTTGTTACGCCTTGCAAAACTAGTACTCATACGTGGTCTCAATTAACCCACGTGGCGAACAGTTTGGGTGTGGGACGACCCAACTACATGCAAACGACTTGCTTCAAGTGTGAACGACCGCTTACCCCCATATAGAAAAATTGGACCGACCTCATTACACGCGACCCCATTGCAAGAGCCGGTCTAGGACGAGGCGTGACAAGATTTTGAGCAGATCTTGTGCCAGGTGATTGACAAGAGAAAGCAGATCTTGTGCCACGTGAAAATAGAACCTTGAAGAAATGCTTGGTTCTTGAAGAAAGAACAGCTACAAAGAGAAAGCACATAAAATACCTATTTTTAGCTCCAAGTCAAATACACGTCATAAGTTCTAGTCTCTACGGATCGCATGGCAGAAATAGACAATAGAGGCTTCTGAAGAAGAAGTCCTCCGAACAAATGTGAACTTGCGTCGTCCCCACCACCAATATAGGCGAAGCAATACCACAGCACGCTTAGTTATGGAATTGTGGAAGATGGCTACAAATATAAGGAACATGGCCCAACAGAATACTACCATACAATAGCTACTCGTGATGATGCACCAGCGGGTAGGATGCCAAATCCCTAAGAAGTCATTCAGAAGGGGCGATCTTGTGCTTAGAAGAGTTTTCCTTTCTTCGAAAGAGCCTAGCATTGGCTCGCTGGGTCCGAACTGAAAGGGCCCTTACCGTATATCAGGCTACATGAGATGAGGGACTTTCCTAATTGAAAGCTTGGACGGGAAGGTGCAACCTTACCACTGGAATATAGAGCACTTATGAATGTATTACCAGTGAGGCCATGGTCATTACTCGTATATATTTTTTATTAATGCAAATGTCGGTTCTCCAATTCTTGCAAGTATGATAAGTTCACACTCTACCAACGGTTAAAATATGGCGAGCCCATATCTCCATCAAATTATTTAGTATGATAAGCTCATAAACTTATTCTACAGTTAAAATATGGCGAGCCCATATAACCTCACTCTACCAACGGTTAAAATATGGCGAGCCCATATCTCCATCAAATTATAAACTTTGACAAGCTCATAAGTTACATATGACAAACTCATGTACTCTACCAAAGGTTAAAATATGGCGAGCCTATATCTCTATCAAATTAATGAAATTATTAACTATGATAAGCTCATAAGTTACGTATGACAAGCTCATACACTCCACCAACGATTAAAATTTGGCGAGTTCATATCTTCATCAAATTATTAACTACGATAAACTCATAAATTACATATGACCAGCTCATACACTCCAGCAACGGTTAAAATATGGCGAACCCATTTCTCCATCAAATTATTAACTATGACAAGCTCATAAGTTACGTATGACAACCTCATACACTCCACCAATGGTTAAAATATGGTGAGCCCATATCTCCATCAAATTATTAACTATGACAATCTCATACAATCCACCAATGGTTAAAATATGGCGAGCCCATATCTCCATCAAATTATTAACTATGACAAGCTCATAAGTTACGTATGACAAGCTCATACGCTGCTATTATTATTATTATACAAGGTCAACTATGGTGAGCTCATACGTTGTTAATTTAGTTAGTATGACGAGCTCATACATTATTATTATTCTCCAATGTCAACTATTGTGAGCCCTATGTTGTTAACTTAGATTAGTTTGGTATGACGAGCCCATACATTATTATTATTATTATCATCATCATCATTATTATTATTATTATTCAATATCAATTATGACGAGCCCATATATTATTAATTCAGATTAGTTTGGTATGACGAGACCATACATTATTATTATTCAAGGTCAACTATGGCGAGCCCATATCTTATTGATCTAGTTTGTTATAAAGAGCTCATACATTATTATTATTATTATTATTATTATTATTATTATTATTATTATTATTCAAGATTAATTACAGCGAGCCCAAACGTCTTCAGCAAGTTTTAAGTGTGACCAGTTCGTGCTTAATTATGCACAGCATGCCCATGTTATTTACTTAAGGTACGATGAGTTCATATAACGTGCTCAGATTATTATGGTGAGCCCATATGGTAGTCGATAGCTAAAGTTACATCAGCAAAAAACACGAAGGGATTGAAAAATAAAAAATTCTTTTATATATAATCAAATTCATTACAAGGGGGAGGGGGCGGGGGGGAATGACTGCTACAAAAATATTACAAAGGCCTAAAGTTTAAGCAGCAGCATCCTGCTGAGGCTCCTTTGGGGCATCTATCTCCTCCACATAATCTTCAACTTCACTGGTAGGAGTGGATGGTTCAGCAGGCAGAAATTCTTCTTTTATGGCAGCCAACTCCAGTTGGGGATGTAGCTTGGCAAGTCTCCCAAAGACTTCATTGTATGCGACCCTCCTTCAATACAAGCCAAGGCCATTATTCTTTGTTGTTTCATGGAAGTGGGCGATATATTCATTCACAACTGCCTCCCATGCCCACTCAATTGTCCCTTTAAGTTGGCAGCCTCAGTAATCAGCTCTTCAACATGAGCATTCAGTTTCCCATTCTCCTTGTGAGCCACTTCCGAGGCTGACAAAACGATCTTCTGTAGATTATTAGAGTTCTCCACACATTTCGTCAGGGTATTAACCTTGACTTTGCAGAGTTGGACTTTTTTCTTTAATTCATTGTTCTCCTTAAGAAGTGCCTCCATCTTTGACTTCGCCTCAGCCCAAGGTGGACTTCTTTCTTCAATTCATTGTTCTGCTTAAGAAGTGCCTCCATTCTCGACTCCGCCTTAGCCTGCTTTAACTTAGAGGCTTCATTGGTTGAAGACGCCTTTGCCTTTACTTTATTCAAAGTTACTTCAGCATCCTAAACCCTTTGGAGGTGCTCTTTATTGAGGCCCTACATCCACCTCATCTCCATCTGGGCATTTAAAAAAAGCCCTGAGAAAAAGCTTGCAGGGCGAGCCCAGCCTCCATTATATCAACTGCATCACAGGTCTTGGCATACGAGAAGTACTTATAACTTCAGTACTTTTGTTGAATCCTTCCAGCCCCCTGGACCTCAGCAGAAAGTATCTTCATTAATGTGGAGACTATCTCGTCAGACCTTCCGCCCAAAAAGTTAAGGGTATTTCCTTTAAATGGGGCACTCCTGGCCTCTCTGCCCCGCACTAGGCTAGCCCTCTCTTCAGCTACCTCTTCCACATCAACAATTTTCACCGAGAAAATAGGCTCGGCTTGAATGGGTCATCGAAGTGACTCCCCAGGGTTGTCCGGCGCGTTAGGGGAGGATTAGGCTCGGTATTCTTTGTCAAAACCAACCTCCTCTTTTGGAGCCTCTCCATCGAAGTCTCTGCTTCCTTCATCTTTTTCCCTTTCTTTTCTGGAAGAGCAGTGGGTTCATTTTGGAGAGGGGTCTAGTTCATCTCGTTGATTTTTGTAGGTAGAAGAAATAGAGCTCAATGCCTTCTTCTTCTTCGTCTCTCCAAGGCGCATCATAAAGAATATGTCTGGCTTGACATATTCCTTTTTATCATGCTGACCTGAAAATAAAAGATGAGTTGTCATCAGTCAGGTAAAAGAAAGTTAACTCAACGGAACCATCAAAATGAATGATCATGAGTTGATATACCTTTGGTAGCCATTAGCTGGTAGGTCACAAAGAGGTTCTGCTTCCCAAGTATGTTCTTGAAGTACATTTTCTCTGAGGGTAGCTCGTAGATTGCCTTGATGATGGTCCACTCAGATGGCTCGAGTTCGAATCGGTTAACTGCAGCTGCACAAAGCGCACATCAGAAACATGAAACAAAGAATAAAAGCATAAGGAAAATACTACACCAGCTAAGGCTAGACTCACTATACTCGTGGTATTGGATTGGCACAGTTATCTCCAGGGCCGCATGTCCCTCCATTGTCTCTTGATGGAGGTTGGAGTTTCCTAGATGAAGGGAGAATACGAGCCCCAGGTGTTCATGCAATACCACCCCTTGCAATCACTCCTCTCACTCGAGACTCGGGGCTAAAAGAGGGTCTTGAAAACGTGTGGGGCACATCCTGGCCAAGAGTGACCTCCTTCCAAAGAAAAAAGGTCCCTACTAGTTGGCTCCATGCATTTGGCACTAATTGGGTTAGGGCTATATTATAGTGCCTAAGGATATATCTGAAGAAATGGTATATTGGTAGGGAAGCAAGCCCTCTCCTCAAGGGTCGGCACAAACATTTCAATGTTATCAGGGATTCTATACATCTCCCTAAAGGTTCCCAGCTCACTCTCTTTTATATCTGTCACCCATAAAGAGGCCTCCCAACTAATACTATAGTCTATGGGGCCTTTCGACATCATCCATGCACTATGAGGGCCCTCCATGATTTTCTCAGTGGGAATCACGGGAGGCAAACCCATCTCGACACAAATTAGTGTCATATTTACTTCAGAAGACCCCCAGACATATTCTTTTTCGAAGAGGAAGCCATTTTACATAAATAAGATGGAAAATTTGAAAATGTTGGGTACTTATGCAAGTTTTAGAAGCTTGGATACGGAGAAAACGGAGTTGTTTGTTGGAAAAAGGACGAAGGAAGTGCTGAAAAATTTCAACGATTTTCAACACTTGGAATTTTTAACTTTCGCAAAGTGAAGAAGAATGAGAAAGTAGGGTTTGACCTTTTATATATCCAGGATGAACGAACCCCCACCGTTGGATTTTCTCCCACTATGATCTGGGACGTATATCTGCAATTTCATCCAACACGTCAAAACCAAAAGGCGATTGTTCAAAATTCAAATCAAGGGCTCAGATGAAGCTGTGAATTAGACACACCTTAGATTCAAGTGAGCCTCGCCAACTGTATATCGCACATTAAATGTGCACGTAATACGACCTTGGAAACCGCCATACTACCCAGTTGTTTTTCATTGAGAACTAATCACAGAGGCTCAACCTTTACTCCAAGGGCCTCGCCTTGTATTATTCAGCCTTATCAAAGGCTTCGACATTAACAAAAAGGCTCGCCATTTGCTCCAGGGTCTCGCCTAGTACTATTCAGCTTTGTCACAAGCTTCAACTCTATCAGAGAGACTCCTCACTACCACTTCAACCCGAAAGTCCATGCATTACATGAATAATCATACTTGGACTTTAGGGACTGTTGTTATGCCTTGTAAACTAGGACCCACACATGATCTCAATTAACCTATGTGGCGATCGGTTCGTGGGTCCAACGCCTTATACATTGACATGGGACGATCCAACTACACGCGGACGACCTGCTTCAAGAGTGAACGACCCGCTTTCCACCCTATAGAAAAATTGGACCGACCCCATTACAAAAGTAGGTCCATGACGAGGCAGTGACAAGATCTTGAGCAGCTATTGTGCCACGTGATTGACAAGACAACTCACTGCTACCGTCATCGTCGCAAACCTATTTGGTCAAGTCCAAGCCGCAAGCTAGGCTTTGTGAATACAAAAATAGTATTAGCATTTAAGACTGTGATTGATCGATGTCTTTGACTAGAGAGGTCAGTCATTTGGATGAGGCCACGTGTATTGTCATTCACCCCAAAGTCGACCCTCTTTTTTACATTGGAGGCTTAAGTTTTAAACTTTCTCACACTCATATAATTCTTCTCCAACTGACTTAACCATCGGAGTTGACGCGGCCAACTCCACCCTTTCCAGAGAAGGCCACGTACGACTAATAATTTGTCCAAATGTGCAGGAACCCAGCTTGCGTTGACATGAGAGGCCTTGGGATCTATTGGCCACATCATGGTACATTTTTTGGGGGTCAACATGCTTAATAATTTCTTTTGAAATGGATTCAACGTCAACAAAAATATCTTATAGGCCTTCATTTTTCTCAAGTTAAAAATATATAGAAGTTACAGTAAAAGATGTATAAAGAATAGACCTTAGCATCTTACATCTAGCCCATGTTCCTAAGAATTATTGTGCTTGTGGTTAGTGGTAGGTAAACATTATTTCCTTTGCATTTTCTAAAGCCTATATTTTCTCATTTACAAATCTGGAGTGTTAATGACATTCAGTCTCCCGTCATCTTCCATTAACAATGTCTTCAGCTTACTAGTACAGGTAATAGAAGAATATTTACGAATCGACCCGAATAGTTTTTCGTTGAAAGATGCTGTTCCCCGTGGCATTTTTTCCATCACCAGTTCTTCCGACTAAAACTATTGATATTAGATGGCATCAATAATTGGCTACGACAGTCAACATGTTGAAAACTATTCAATAGGCCCTCTACGTAGAGCATCTCACGCAGGGTCGTCTACCACAACAAGGCCCTCTACTTGAGTGATGGGTCGTCTACTGTTACGATGCCACGTCGGGTTATCGACCACTACGAGGTCCTCTACGTTCATGTTAGGTCGTTTACCATTATAAGGCGGTCGATCACTATGAGGCCCTCTACGTTCATTATGAGACCCTCTATCACTACGGGGCCAATACAACACTTAACCATAAAAACAGTCATGACTTGGGTGGGAACCGTATAACGATTATCATGGACACGACCAACTGCTAGATAGGTGGATGTCCTCCACTCATAACGTGGAGGTGGTGGGAGATGCTACGTGGGACACGTAGCACAATAACTCCCAATAGTTACATGGCTCAAGTCACCTATACATACTTCTAAGGCGAGACGGTATGTATATGAAAAATTTTAACCATCTGAATTCACATTTTATCTTTCCCTCTAAATTTACATTCACAAATCATTTACTAATTCTCACGCCGGAGGTACAGTGGGGGAGAATGCTCCAACCTCATTTTGTAGGTAATATTTATTTATCGAAGTAGCATAAATACATTGCGCCGCGAGGAGGGCACGGAGGTTTGTTTCATAACCATTTCAACTATAGTTCGAACTTTATTTAAAGACCAACTAAAACAGGATTCATCAATTATTGCACTTCCACCCATTTCCTGACTTAAGATTATCTGCTAAAAAATCCACAAATTAAAAAAAAAAGGCATTTGTAGAGAAAGTATTCAAATGCTGCAAGAATATGGAAGCAGAGTTGCATATTTTCTAGTGTAAATATATATACATCAAGGTATGAAGCCAGCTAGTACTCATGTAAAAGATTGATCATACAATAATTTATTTAGCCCCTGTTTGAACCACATTATATTTTTCATTCTCATTTTTCTACTCATTTTTAACCATACATTCTTCAATAAAATAATTTCCATCACATCAATAATTTTTCTTTCTTTTTCAACCACATTTTTCCTATCACATCAACCAAAAAAATATATTATCTCCACAAAAATGCCTACCAAACAGAGGCTAAATTTTGTTCAGAATTAATGTTTGATAACATCGTTAGAACCAAGACTCGTTAATTCATGCATGAATATCAAGAATTGATTCTTATAATAGAAATTATCATTGTTTTGAAGCTACTAAGGGTTCGGTTCGCGTGACTTTTGAAAAGTCAAAATGAGCTTTTGAGACTCAAAAGCTACTTATAGACCCGTTTGGCTAATTTTATGAAAATATTTCATGTAATTAGAAGAATTTTTAGAAGAAGTTGGTCAAATGTGACTTCCTCAAAAAACATTTTCGATTTGAAAATGCTTTTAAAAATTAGTTTTCAAAAAAAAATTAAAGTAATACACAAGTGTCATTATGTCATGGCCGGTGAAAGAATGATACTTGTGCATTATATCACTAAAGGGTGTACACCTGAATGTATAAGAAGAATAATTCATATTACATATTACGATTGAGCTATATATATGTAATGGTTTACATATATATAATATGATGAAATATGATTACGTCATAATTTATTCAACAACAAAAAAAAAAAAAAAAATACCCCTCTTTTTGACATCTTATCCGTACATAAACAATTATATAACATCATTATGTACAAGTAGAATTATTCTACATATTAAGCCCTGGTTGACGTAGTTTTTTTAAGATAACAATGACAAAAGGCACAATTTCCTAGTTACTATACTAGTGCAACATCCTATATCCTGATTGGCAAATAGTGATAAATTAAATCTGCAATATTCTAGAAAATTTTCTAGTTTTGCACTTTGTACGTATTATGATTTTGAGATGTAGGAATATGGATTATTTTAAATGTGCTGTGTGTTATGAAACGTGTATTTAAAAAAAAAAAAAAAATTGTCTTTCGCGATCGGCAGTCATGCTACATGATTAATTCCAGGGTATCACTCACCTAGTCACTCACCTAAAGATTCACACTTAATATTAACAAATAGATGTTGAATAAGAACTTCATGAATAACTCATGAAACTTTAGTATCCTTGACCTCAACAGAACGTAAAAGTAGGGCAGGGGAATGCATCCTTTAAAGTTTGCAAGCTATGTAGTTCTCCCGAATAATATAAACATCAACCTTATAATCTCAATCGTTATCACAAAATAGAACATTTGCCACTGACAGCTTGCTTTCGCAGCTCGTCAGTCTCCCTCTGAGCTCTCTCTAGATGTTCTCTCAGCTTTCGTATTTCATCATCAGATTTCACCTGAGCAGCTTGTGCATTCGCTTCTGCCTTCAGGCGAGCAGCTTGCTCTTCGGCCAATTGCTGTTCAAGCCTTTCAGTGACCTCCTTAAGCTTTGACTCAACCTAAAACAATATTGTCCACACAAAGCAAAACAAATGTTCCATAAGTACCCTTCATAAACGTAAGTTCCGTAATGTAAACAAACTTGTAGCATGGAACGTAATCCTGTCTTGCCAGTTCCAGGAGTGAAGAAACATATTAGACAAAAAATTAGCTATTTTCCATTGACTGACTTCCATTTCATTAATGAACTGTTTACTTCAAGGATATGCCATTCCAAAGGGAAAAATCATTTTACAAGTCATATGAGGTAACAGATGGGTTTCCTTCCATGTCAATAGCAGTAAACTTAAGGTGTAATCATATTTTTAGGATTAAATGTATCAGAAATTTAGACCGATAAGTTGAACAATAATAGAACAAGTAAGCAGGCACCAAGGGAAAAACATAAAATACCATCTCAGTTATTCTCTTAAGGTGCTCTTCATATGATTTATTAAACTGCGGCTTCAACACTGATATCTTCTGTTCGGAGTACCCCTCCAAGGAATTAACTTCTGCAGTTTGATCATGCAGTTTCATGGCTCCCTTCTGTTAATAATAAAGTTGGCATCACAAACTTTAGTATATGCTTATAGATTAACCGAAAAAGGTCATCGACGAAAACACTCACCTTCAATTCAACAAACAGCTCATCTGTGTACGGTTTTCCACCATTTTTATCTACAACTCCATTTACAAGAGAAAGAAGTATATCCAACTGTGCAGATTTCTGGGAGTTATCCTTTGTCTTGTTATTAAAGAGGACACACCTATTTCCGCACATTTGGAGAGTGACCTATATCAAAGATAGAAACAATTAATTTCAGAAGGTACGTCCAATTAAATATGGGGAAAACGAAATACTGAGACAACTGCTGCTTAATTTAAGATCACCACGTGAATAAAAACTAAATAAATAAAACAAACAAACATTTTTTTTTCCCTTGAAAGCCTGCAATGAATGAAATAACTGAATGAAAATGAAGTACATTAACCGTGGTTAAATAGTATGTTCTCCCACTGAACACACATCAGCCCTATCCAGCAGTCCAGAAAATAGCTGAAGTAAAAGCATGCCTAATCCCATTCCTCAAAATCTTAATTAAGCATGCCTGTTGTTCCCATGCCATCCGTTAAGCTCGAAATTGTTTAAAATCATACAATAAGAAGTGGCCCAAAATAATGCAACATAGAGGAGGGGGAATTTGCAAAATAAAATTATGAGGAAAAGATATCAGCTAGTTATTTGATTGGATAAGGCCCTCATTTAAATCAAGGTTCATTTGATGCAAGTGAACTAAACGAAGGAAAATAAAATGCAGATACCACCAAATGACCCACACTGTTATAGTTTTTCATTTAACCAATAGAGGCAAGGCACAAAGCCACAGTTACTAAATCAATTAGTAAGACAGAAATTAGATATTAGTAGAAAATTAGTAAGCTGCAGAAGCAAAGATAATTTCTTAGTTAACTTGCTGTTCTATGTAAAAGCTCATTTACAAGAGTTTGAGTAGATATCAGAGATGTAAAAATATATAATAGCATAACACAACACATATGATAAACAATACTTCCAGCCTACTTTCAAAGGCTCTGGGCAGTCACGACCCAAGTAATCCTCCAAAGTTTCATCATTTTCTTCCAGGTCATCTCCACCAGTGAAAACTACTATCATATAGTCACTAATTTTGCTACCAAAGAATTTCCGCAAGCTCTGAACAGCAGCAGCTTCTTCTCTTGAAAATCGGGATCTAACAGACAGAACTACAAGAACAGCATGGATACCATCCTTTGCCATATTGATGCATTGAACAATTTCTTTTCCAATAAATTCTGGTTCAGCAGAAAAATCATACAATCCTGCATTTATATCAAGATAAACATTTATTAAAGTTATAAAACAAATGTACAGAGAATAGAATAAAATCATACAATCCTGCATTTTTGTCAAGATAAACATTTATTAAAGTTATAAAACAAATGTACAGAGAATAGATTATAGAAATTTATATCTTGCCATTTTTCCTCAAGAGCATTATTTTCATTTCATGCAATCAGTCTAACCTTATTTCAATTGCACTTCAAAAGTCTTCTTTTTTCTGCATTGACTTACGGGACCTTGTTTTTCTTTACTTTCAAATTGAGATTTATCAAAAAGAAAGGTATAACCATATAGCCCCCATATTATCCTCTACATATAAATATGACTAGTAGTTCATGATATCAGTATTGTATACCAGGAGTGTCGATGACACTCAGTATCTTGCCATCTTGCAACACAGTTCTCTGCAGCTCACAAGTACTAGTAACACCAGCAGAGCCAGACATAGACTTGAATGCCTTCTTTTGAAGAATGCTATTGCCAGTAGCACTTTTTCCATTGCCAGTTCGTCCAACCAAAACTACAGTACGAACTTCATTTGAAGGTGAAGTGAACTCCCAATTATCACTGATAGCACTTCCACCCATTTTTTGGAATCAAATTATCTGTCAAAAGACCACAGATATACAAATTCAAGAAGACATGTAGTAGAAAATACTCTTATGTTACTAAACTAAAACAAAAGAAATATATCAGAGGAAATCTTCACCAGAAGAAAAAGAGGATTCGCCAATGTACCTTGTTTTGGCGAAGTCGCTGGATACACAGGAAACATCACATCACTCCCTTCAGAAATGGGAAGGAATAATACAAGATGCAGGGATTTAAAGAGAAACAAATCATTGCATATTTTCAAATGTATTTTCAAATGTGTGCAAGCGTCATTACTAACATGCCCAAAGACTGAAACAACGCACTTCTAGAGTGGTCAGTGACCTACACGTGTTCACCAATAACCACTTCAGCAACATTCAGACATTATAAAATAATCGATCTTCTGAAAAAAAGAAAAAAATCCCTGCACCACGTATACTCCATTGAACCTCATTATTAGTTGTGTATAACTAACTACATGTCATTTATTTCCTGTATCCATATAAATTTCAAATATAACATTTTCGATCAAAGCATAAAGCTAGGAGCCCAACTCGAAGATTAAACAAAA
The DNA here is from genome assembly GCA_903798255.1 of Fraxinus quadrangulata. Taxonomy (NCBI): domain Eukaryota; kingdom Viridiplantae; phylum Streptophyta; class Magnoliopsida; order Lamiales; family Oleaceae; genus Fraxinus; species Fraxinus quadrangulata. Next base: position 12,362 of record CAIGRB010092747.1, on the reverse strand, counting down.
AACTTAGCATCAACATAAGCCCTTTTATTATTCATTCAACTAGAAAAGGCATAAATTCCGAGTAGAGTATCCTAGAGTTGTCGGTGCTCAAATCTGCAATATTCTAGCAATTCATGCCCCGCCAATTTTCTTTTTCCTGCCTAAAATTTACATTTTGCCAAGTCCAATGATAGCAGAACAGAATTTCAGTTATGAAGCTGAGCCCTGTTGCACAAGCTTCTTTTCCTGTGGACTCGATGTTATACTTTAACATAATTAAAAAGAAAGAGAATCAATTTTTGTTCTAGATTACATACTGATACATATCATAAACACTAAAAATCTAAAACATTCAAATCAAAAATTAAAGGAACAAACTAAAATACTTCAAGCATAACAAGCACTATACACATACACGATAAAGAAACTAAAATTCTGAAGAGTATTATTACAAATCAACAGATCGCGATCGTATGGGTAAGCAGAAAACTGGTAAAAAAAACAATTACTGATCTTACCGATTGAAGAAAGTAGAACAGCGGAGAAGCAACAACGGGAGAGAGAGGGGATGACCTTGCATGCAAGACTTCGGAGACATTTGTATAAAGAAATTAGAATAATTATATATATATTGCAAAATAGAAGATAAATATCAGTTTTGGGCCTCGCCTTGGATTGGAAAATTAAAAATTGTGACTCTGATCAAAATAATGTAATTAAAATTTAATAAAAAGAATAGACTAATAGTAATATGTAATGAATATTGATTATTTTTTTAATTTAATAAGCATCTTTTTAAAAGTGATGTTGACATAAAAACGTTTAAAAGTTATGTATTTTACTCTAAAAAGCATAAATAATTGATGCAAAGCAAAAAAGAAAAGGGGTCACTCAACACGTGAAAATTGCTGAGACCTTTCATTTCTATATAGGACAACACGCGTAGCATTCAAGCAGCCATTCATTTCAAGCATGGGAAGTGAAGGAATTAACAGTCCGAGAAAACTCAGATTCTTGTGCCTTCACGGATTTCGAACCAGCGCCGAGATTTTCAACAAACAAGTCACTGGAAAGTGGCCGGAATCTGTCCTCGACAAATTGGATCTCGTTTTTGTCAACGCTCCTTTTCCATGTCGAGGCAAATCAGATGTCCAAGGAATTTTCGATCCTCCGTATTACGAGTGGTTCCAGTTCAATAAGGTTTTTTTCTTTTTATATTTTGGCATTAATCTTAATAAACTTTGTTTAATTCAATTATTTTTTCAGGAATTTAACGAGTACGAAAACTTTGATGAATGTCTTGCTTATATTGAAGATTGCATGATAAAACATGGTCCGTTCGATGGCCTCCTTGGCTTTTCTCAGGTATATTTAACCTACTTTTTCATTTATGTAAATTGTAATGTAATAGAGTTACATCAACAAATTTGCTGTTGATTTTGAACAATTCAGGGTGCAATTTTATCGGCTGCATTGCCCGGATTACAAGCAAAGGTAGGGACGGTATTTATTTTATCTTCCACCATAGCCGAATGGTATAGCAGGTTCTGTTTTGCAGGGTATGGCTCTTACAAATGTACCTAAGATAAAATTATTGATAATAATTGGAGGAGCAAAGTTGAAGAATCCGTCATTGGCTGACAAGGCATATTCATTGCCAATTCAATGTCCATCTGTTCATTTCTTAGGTAGCTCCAAATCTTGTGCCTTTCTATTATGTTTAGTTTTGTCATCTCGACCGCGCCGAACGAAAATTTAAGAACTTGCATACTTCATCGTTCAGCATTTTGTATTAAACATGCTAGCAAGTTGAGTTATTACTTGTTGTATTCTCACAAAGTACCGGTTTGTATATCTCGACTTGACAGGGGAGAATGATTTCTTGAAACCATATGGGACATTACTCCTGGAATCATTTGTAGAACCATTAGTAATTCATCACCCAAAGGGTCATACAATACCGAGATTTGGTAATGTTCCAACATTCTACTTGCAAATTATTTTTTGTTTGGCATAATATAAATCTCGAGCAACTTGAATAATTCACATATTCCTTTCATTTTTAGATGAGAATGGTTTGAAGAACATGCTGTGTTTTCTTGAAAGGATGCAGGAGCTGAGTACAGAGGTCGAGAAAATATAGAGATATTTACTATTGAATAACATTTATTTGAATTGTTGTCACTTGGTTCCCTTCAAACTAAATTTGAATGGGGAAATAATTTCAAAGATACAGTGTTTTGGAAGTCTCAGAAAATTCCAATCTTTTTAAACTTGTTCATCTCTAATATTTTTCAAGATGTTTGCTCTAAATATTGTGTTAGCTTACACAAGAGTTACCTTCTAATTTCCTATTCAATTTGCATGATATCAAGCACAGAAATCACGTTTCCCGTTCCGGGGGTGGGGGCAAAGACAACATACTTAACCATCCTTACTCTTGACTCTCTTGAACTGCCAGGAGAGTTATTTTGTTCATATCCACTATTTCCGTAATTGCATATACAAATTTCCATGTTAATGGTGAAGTTAGGTGCTTGATCAATACACCAAAAAACTGTCCGTTCTCATTCACAATGTTGGAATTCACTATTCTTCACAATGCTTCAATCGAGTCATGGAAGTTGGAACTATTGAGTCTAATTATCTTATCTTTCATTATGGTGACCTGAACCAAAATTCTTTAAAAATTAATATTAGTTTTGAAGTTGTAAAACAACTCTGAATCTAATGAAGGAAAGCTAATAAAACTAGAGGCTCCAAGCAGTCGAAGAAATTTGGACCCATGACAAGAGTAAGTTGCTTAAGTACATCAAGCAAAATTAAACCAGCAAACCAAACTAGTCTGAAGAACAATATTTCAATTGCATAATTGATAATCTACGACAAGGATAGCACTCTGTACATTTATATGCAAATTTCGGAATGTGCAATTGTCATGAGCCGGGAAGAATTCTGCCCTAATTAGCATCTTTCAAAAATCTTGTAAAGTTTCTCCAGTGAAGCAACCTAGAAAGTGAATATAATTTCTTGTTACAATACATAGTGCAAAATATTATAACGTATAGAGCACACACAAACCAGACTGATATAAGATGTCCAGTTGAAGTGCATACAATTAAATAAGGGGAGCTAATAGAGAACACTTCGAGAATCAAGCAGAAACTCAATCATGAAGCAATGAAGATGTTCTTCTCATAGCAATGAAATTGAATGGGAGTGCAAAGTTCAGGAACAAGAAGGGTATATAAACATTTAAAAATTCTCAAAGGTATCCGTAAGAATGCAAGGGACGGAGAGGGGAAATGAAAGTGAAAATCCTTGTTCTCGTTCATTTTTTTGCTTCGTACCGTACATTGGAATCTTTTGGTCCCTTTCTTCTATCCCTCTTACCAAACAAGACAAATGGTTCTCTTCTTAGAAGCAGAATGGGAAACTCATTTGCCAATCTTCAGCTTACACTTTTCTTATCCCTCTCTACTAAATATTAGCAAACTGATAAATGCAGACAAAGAGTGCCAAACTGGTAGACAATGAAGACTTTTGAAATGGTTATTAGGTGTTGGCAAAGAACCTACTGCACGAAAACTAACAATTTAAGTCTGAAATCTTATTACCTGGACAAATGTTCCATTTGTAGCCATTGAGGTTGGAGGCTTGAGAAAAAGTCTCATGGATGGAAACAAAATATGTTGGATCGACCATTCACGCAGAGCCCAAGTATTTTCAGCCTCGAAAAGTAGTTCATGGTTGTATTCCTCGTCCTTAACATTCTCTGGTTAATAAAGTTGTATTTGTACATGAAAATTAAAAAAAATATATATTAAATATAAAAGTAGAATTGTGAACACACTATTTACAAAAATGGTCTAATGCTACAACTAAGTATTCACAAGTATGAGAAGTGTTGCACATACACAGTGAGTCCATCCTACGGTTCAAATTAAATAAAAAATGCTAGACTAATATTTTACAGCAGTTACAAGTTTTCATATTTGTTGAAACAATTTAAATACTCGAAACAGAATTCAGCTGCAGTAAATCTGATATCATAAAATACATATTGTTGAGAGCCTGTGTATGGAAAATAGTCTTGCAAAACTCGTATTTACGTAAGTCAGATAATCATATTTAAATTTTCATATTGCATCTATCCTTAGCTAAAACAAAGTAGAAAGTCAAAGTTACCAAATAATTTGGTAAGAAACTAATTTACACTTCGGCAATAATTTGGTAAGAAACTAATTCACACTTCGGTCTTGTTGGTCATAGATTGCCTGATACTGATCTCAACCTCAATGTTTTCATCTTGTAAGAAACTAATAGTGCTTCTTGAAGCAAATAGAGGGGTCGATATTATAAATTTCAACCCCTTTCCAATTTCTTTTCTAAGCCCATTACAGGTGCAAGATGTATTCTTACATAAACAACTTTCTCACATGAGGAGCTACAAAGTTTGCTATGCGGGAATCATAGAGAACAAATTGATGATCCCAAGCATGCCCATCGACAGTTCAGAAGCTTCCAAGGAACGGAAAGTTGGTGGACTGGATAAGAAAGAAAAATCTATCAAGTGGCAATCCTTGTTTGCTTGAAGTTCCGCTTCTGGAGTGAGCACAAAAAGAACTTTATAGGAGGCAAATGACGGTGTCTTACTTAGAAGTCTTTATAAGTGAAACTTTGGATAGGATTTTTGGTTTATGAAGTTATGTTCTCATTTATAATATGTTAAGTTCGTTATAATGCTAATCATTAGTTAAAAAGTTTCATCAAGTTTTCATTTTAGAACTCTTTGGCATCATTTACCTAGGTCCAACAAAATAAATTCTTTCGATAATAAGAAAAAAGAACAAAATAATAAACTATATGACATTTGTAAGGTTCAGCTTTGGTAGTACTGCTCACAAAATGATTTATGACAAGGGAGTCTTACCAGCAGTTTCTGAAAATATTCCTCCTCTAGGACTGCGAGAAAGCACCCTCCTCTTGTAACACTGCAAGCCATTACCTGATGGATTAGGCAACAAAGGAGGATGCATGGCATAGAAGTTCCCAATGGCAGCAGCTATTGTTTGAAAACAATTCTTCTCGTCATCCCAATCAACCTAGAAAAATAAGCGAAATTTAGCTTATGACAAATTATAGGAGTATATGTAACTATCAACAATTCAAAAATGGTTTGGCTCTTGTGCTAATACGCAAAACTTCAACATAAATTAAGCGCCATGCAATGGCACATGATCAATCAAAATTATGAACTCTAAAGCAAGATGTATTTTACAACTGCAGAGTGCAGAGGGATAATCAGCAAATTCCAAAAACCATAGGACTATCATGCATTTTGAACTGTTTTTACAGCTAGAATTGTTATTAAGCATGCCGATTTGGACATGTTATTCCACCAGTGAATACTTTTCAAACATGTATAGAAGTAGTGTAAAACAATTCTCAGAACTATTGTGCAGAGAATTTCTTCAGGTCATAATAACAAAGCAGTACTAAATACTAAAAGACAGCTGAAGCAACACAAACTATTGGCAGAAATTATCGTGGTAACATAAACTCCATTCTAAAAGATTCCCCTCACAAATTCAATAAGACAAAATAAAACACAACCAAAAGAAATTGATGTTTGTCTCCGTTTAGAATAAAGGTTGAAAAGGAAAATACACAGTTCATATTTCTGGGCCTAATAATCAAATATTCTACCACTAAAGTATTTAATCAGACAAAAGTCAAAAGAATAATCACAAATGGGATGATATATCAGGAAGCTTCCTGATTGCTGTGAAGGCACGACCAGATTGTTGCAGTAAGGGTGGATGAAGGATTTATTCAAGAGGGGAATTGTGTGCAATTATGTAAACCTTTTTTCTTTCTTTGAGGTCAGTAAATGTAAAAATGGAAGAATTAAGAAAAATGAACTGCCTTTCAATTACTCTAATGACTTTGGGAAACTAAGGGAGAGGAGGCAAATGCCCCCCGTCTACTAAGGTATATTTGTTCTGGTGGATAAAATATTTTTAACATCAAAAAATATTGATTCATTCTAGACCTCATAACACTCCATAATAGAACGAGAGCGAGAAATAGAAGCACCGAAGTGGTACACCACTTTAGAATGCCATCCATCACATAATCATAACAGTAAAACAGTAACCTAATCAATGGATAAATTATTCTTATGTGGTAACTAAAAAAATTTGGCCTGTAGTAATTAACTTCAGTACGTCCATATCCTGTTAAGGCATCCAAAACTGATTCATGGGCCTTAAACATCAGGATGTAGATAATTATTATGTAAATAAAAGAGGGCAAAGAAAATGAATGGCATGACACTTACATCGTTGCCCAAACAAAGAACAAATTCTGGAAAACGGTCCATGTCTGGCATGTACTGATCAAGTACGACAGGAATCCTCAACAAATTACCATTGGGTTCAATACAAATGCCAAAATACTCCTCCAGCATCTCAGTCTTCTGCTTGAGAAGTTCTGTATTCATCTAGCAAAGAAATGAAAATATTAGAAGTACAAGAATGAGCATAATCAAGCAAATTTATAAGTCATACTCAGATTCCATCAACATACTTCCCAACACTTAACTGGACTGATTCTTTAATTTGATTAGAAGATGTAACTTGAGGAATTTAGGAGCATATTATCTACATTTATGTGTATTGATTCAAATGATGAAGCTTAGAGCTAACAATTGGATCAATACCGCTTTAGATCCTTTGTTGAAAATAATCTGCCCCATCAAGTGCTTACATAACCAATTAACCTATTAAGGTTTAGTGGCAAGAATAGGAACCTGCCAATCTACTGGAATAGGTTATAAACAACTATCTAGTATCTACAGAACTCATCTATCTAATAAATATTTTAGGTCCAGATATAAAATGAAATTTCATCTTTTTATTCCAAAATGACAGCCTTGATATGGTATTACAACAGGTGTGATAGTGGTACAGAAGTAATAGGGCAGTAGTTATGGGTGCCACTGGTACTTAGGATTGGTTTGTGTTGCAGCGGAAGTAGTAGATGGGACATTGGGGATGATGCAAATGTGATGGGATTAAATATAGGTGTGCCAAAAACTATAAAGTGCTGAAAATCAATAATTAATAAACCCCTGTTTGAGCCATATTATTTTTTTCATTCACATTCTTTTACTCATTTTCAACGACACATTCTTCAATAAATTAATATTTTTCATCACATCAATAACTTTTCCTTCTTTTTCAATCACATATTCTCCATCAATCTACTATTCCAAAATAATGTGGCTCAAACACACCCTAAAACTAGTCCTAAAAGTATAGTCTGCGTGAAGTCTGAAATGATAAACTTCTATGGCTACTAGGTCTAGCACTAATGTGAAGAAAGAAACGTTAATAAAACCCAGCAAAGAAATGCAGTGCAACCATTAAAAATCAAAACATAAAAAACTAATTCAATCTTATGCAAAGCTGCAACACAGTCCTTATATTTTACAGAATTAATAGTTAGTGCTAAGTCTAAGATGAGTTACTTCGGCAATCTTTTCTTTTAGGCCCTCATTTTCATTGGCTTCTGGATCCAAATCTTCCTCTTTCAGTGCCAGCATTAATAATTCTCGCAACGGAGCAGGGTCGCTCAGTTGAATTGCATTAAAATGAGTAAAGCGCCGCAAAACTTGCTGGTACATAAGCTCTTTGCTGTCAGAGCATCGCAAACAAAGGAAACATTAGGATTATTATGTCAAACAAAGTATTGATTATATAAAATCATGACCATGGATCAAGACCGCATATGAAAGACTATGTTATACAAGTTTAGTAAGTCAAACTTTGAAGAATGCAAGTTCTGGCCCAGTAGAAAAACAAAACAAGACAGGCAATAGTTTCATTGTTAGTGAATATCATTTTCAGTTAAATCAGTGCTGCTAGCAGATGTCAGAAATTGCCTATACAATTTTAAAAACCAGGTGGAATTGCGTACAGGATTTCAGTTGGCATACAGTAACCTGTTTTTCTTTTTCCACTTACGGACCTGCAAGTTACTAACAACTTGAACATCCATCCCCATCATAAAAATCGTGACTTAAGTAACGATATTAGTTTACCTAATATTTAGTTTTAACACCCTTATACAAAAAAGCAAAAAATTTACTACTGTTGAAGGTTCCATAACTGACAACTGAACTGGCCCTTTTTCCCTCCTTCAATAACAGTCAACAACCATTTTGTTATCTTCTAAACAAGTTCTACTATCCATTTATCCAAAATTGCCCAGAAAATAAAAAAAAAAAAAAACTGAATTCTGGGTTAGGAAAGGGGTTTTCTTGCTGTCCTAAATCAGGTTTCCAAAATAAAGAATAACCTTGGAGATCCTCATATCAAGATGTAATGGAGAAAAATTCGAGTTTGCTGTCATATATTTTTCTTTTTCACTCGTCCACCAAAAATTACATTTTATTATCCATGATCAAATTATTTTTCAAATAATCCTATTATAAATGAAGCAAATCAGCCATAGAAATGTGATCGATTTAAGAGACTTAATGCAGGAGTTAAAGATGTTCAGAAAAAGCTATTGGATTTAAGGCTTGGCAGTATCAGATAGCAGAGTGAGCAGCTATGGCATCAGCATTCTGATGAATGTAAGGGACTAAGGGTGCATCATAACCTACAAACACTAGGAATAATCATATTGAAAATCCACTTTCTTCTGATGATTTAGCCAGATCAGCCACTATGCTTCCACTCATAAAGTAGCCTAAATATGGAGTAAAAGAGCTCATCATTTGTTCTCACTTCGAGAATTTCTACTTCCAGTGCATAAAGTTTACTACATATTTGAACTCATCAGAGAAAATTGGGGAACACAACATCTTAGAACTAAAATGTAATCGAATGTTAAGAAAGTAAAGTTTGGTATAAGAAAGATCCTTGATTCATCGCTCTCAAACAAGCAAAGATTTTAAATTACCTAGGAATCAAATTAGTAAAATGATGTGTTACCTCAAGTTAACCACGTTAGCAAGATAAAGGTGAGTCTTGTGCTGAAGCAGAGCAAAAACATCATCTGCCATCCCAATATATGTACAGTGCCCAACAAGATCCAGCAACCCTTTAACAACTCAAGTCAGTAGAAACACTAGCCGCTGTGGTGAAAATGTTTTCTAATTATAATGGATATATGACCTATACCAGAGTGGCAATTGGAATCAATATCTTCAACAAGTTCCTGAATGCTAGTAAGATCTGCAGTTTCCCTAGGGTTTCTCCTTTGTCTGATAGAAGATCTGCATTGAAAACAATGAATGAGCAAACAAAGAAATGGCCTAGCTGAATCTATTACTTTGCCCTTGTTTGGTACCCATTATTTCCAAAATATATTTTTTTCTTTCTTATTTTCGACCACACATTTTTCAATAAAATAATATTACACTCAAATCCAAAACTTTTCTTTAATTTTTAACCACACATTTTTCAATAAAATACTATTCCAAAATGCATTTTGGGCAAAAAAAATGGGGCTCAAACAAGCGCTTTACTTTTATTCAAGATGCATATAGATATAATATCAAAATATTGAACATGGTAATAAGGTAAGATATTGCACAAAGATAACACCCAATTGGGTGATGTCTCAATAGATTATAAGCTCTCCTAATCTGTGACTCAATCCAAGTAATGTTAGCAACTTTCCATTCCATCTAACACTTGAATAAAGTGAATGATTGAATCCTGTAAATTATCAACAAAGCGTTTTATTTTGACTTGCATTATCATCTGAATATGTTAACATGCGAAGTGAAGTACCTCACAGAGGTCAAGCAGGAACTTCCTTGCAGCTGACTAGAAGGGTTAACTTGCAAGTACGCATGCAACCTTCCAGCAGGATCCTGTGAATCTGTTCGCACCATTTTGTGCACTGGTACTTTTTGAGATTTTGGTCCTACATAGTAATACATGCTGGGATAAGCAAAGGGAAAAGTCCAAAATAACAAACATTTAAAATAAGTCCAACTCCACTTTAGTTCCATATATATTTTCTGTACCAGAAGATGAGGGATTATTAGGTGAATCTTTGCCCATGGCCATAGAACCAGATAAAGACGGGTCCACCATCTGCCTCGCATGAAAAGAAAAAGACAAGACAAGACAACAAATAAGCCAAATGAGAAGAAGAAGATCAACAAGCAACAGTAAATAAGCCATATGAGAAGTAACAGTTTAGGTATTAAAAGCTTAAAGCATATAGCCTCCAATGACTACCAAAGAGAATAATCAAGAATAATCCCAGATCTGCAAGCAAAATACTGATAAAAACATAAACAAGTATTCAGGGGCAGATTTGTTAGAAGCAAGTGCATGTCAAAATACTGATACCAATAAATAAATAAAAGAATGATATGAATCAAGATTTTCTAATTGAATCTCACATTATTTTTCTTTCTTTTTTACCAAGATTTATAATCAGATTTTTGCTAATGTTTTTTTAAAGTTCGTAAGACCAAATGAATAAACACGAAGTGAACTATTATCAAGAAGAAGTAAATCACACTTCCAGTACAGATTTTGCTGAAAGTACCTGTTCGTGAAACGTTCGTGATTCATTGGAGTTCCTTAATTTTGATTCAATGGCAGATTGTATCTTCTCGATTATAACTTCTTGATTCAGGAGGCTCACCTGTAAATAAAATGGCACCCTTATGGCAACGAAACTTCAAATCAATGGGTATATTGACCTCAGAGAGAACTTCTGATCAACATATTGATTTTTGAGTTCTCATTTATTGCTAATATTATATGTACCTCTCTCTTTGTTGGGTGTATATTCACATCAACATGCTCAGTTGGCAATTTGATTGACATGTAAATGAAGGGTTTTGATGCCTTGGGCAATGTTGCAGTATAAACGATTTCAATTGCCCTCTTGAGAGCAACACACTCCACC
>CAIGRB010092717.1:8751-26793 GCA_903798255.1 Fraxinus quadrangulata | reverse complement strand
TCGAGAATAGTCTTTAAAGCCAAATAGGCTGAGATAGAGGAAAAAGATGATGAAATTAAGAATTTTGACCACATGACCATGCTTAATAAACGATTTAAGAAATTCTTGAAAATCAATAAAAAAGAAAGAAGCTCAAAGATTAAATCACTTCAAAAGAAGAAGTTTTTCAATAACTCTAGGCAAAATCCTACCTCATCTGTGGAAAAGAGCCAAAATCGTGTTCAATATCATGAATGCAAACGATTTGGGCACATAGTTGCTGATTGCGCAAGCACCCGAGGCAAGAAATGTATGAACATAATCTGGAGCGAAGATAAAGATAAGGAGTCAAACTCAGACGAGGAGGACAACATTGATGACAACCATGTAATCTCTTTAACTGTTGTTAGGTTTTTAATGTAATTGGCAAATCTGTGAACAAAAAGGACTAGAATTAATGTGTTGTAAAATTCAAGTAGTAAGTTGCAAATGCTATTAATTGAGTTGTATTAGGTCTAGGGTTCAAGAATGGAAAAAAGGAAAAAAACGGCTCAGTAATTTCGCTAGAATGTCGCCATGACTTTGCTCGAGTAGCAGAAACAAAAACATTGTCGCTCGTCGTCACCTTGCCTTCGTTCCAGCAATGCACTGTCGCTTGCCAATTGCCCAGCTTTTGCTCGAGCGACAATGTTTTTTGAAAATTTTTAATTCGCGTTTTTAAGGCTTTTTATCTGACCCATTCATTCCTAAACCTAAACTATAAATATGAGCAAGCCTCTGAATGATTTTTCTTGAGGTTGATCGTTGAGAAAATACTTACTACTTCATATCATCTTTATCAAACAAGCTTTCAACATTTATGTTTTGATTTGTTCTTGGCATTGAAAACATCAAACCTATAATCCAAATACTAAACTGTTACTTCTTACGCATCTATCAGAGTTCTGAAGATCAAGGTAATGTGACTGAAGTTCGAGTTGTTGGAGCGTAGTTCTTCGTTGATCCACATTAAATAGACGAATTCATAAAGTTGGGAGTTGGTGTAAGAGCATGCAATTCAGGAGGGCTTTGAAAACTACATTTGGGAGTTGATGTAGGAGTACACAATCCAGGAAAGCTGTGGAAATTGCAGTCTGAGGTTAGAAAATACTAGTGGTAGTCGTACCTGGTGGACTGTAAGTTCATAATTCGTTTATAGTGGATTGTTGACTGGCAAAGTGTCCAGAGTTTTTACCCAGTTAGGGTTTCTTCGTGATCATTCTGGTTGTTTATTTATTACTTTCATATAACTACAACAATTCAACTTAAGAAAATTAACTTGATTGATTAACCATATAGAGATAATTAATAGTGACTTGTTGCTAGTTAATTATTAATTTTTTAATTTCGCATAATCACATATTCACCCTCACTCTAGGTGTAATTTAGGTCGAACCTCATAATTTCAATTGATATCAGAGTCACATTTCGATTCTTAACCCATAAATTAATCTAGATGAGCCAATCTCTATCCGTGCCTCCATTTTTTACTAAAGCAACTATGCTTACTGGAAAGTTTGCATGAGAGCATTCTTTAGAGCATTGAATGAGCGTATTTAGATCAATATACGAAATGGTTGGACTGAACTTTCATGCATTATTGCTGGTGTTGTTACACCTACTGACATTTCTATTTGGATCAAAGATCAAGTAGCTGATTGCAACTGGAATAGTAAAGAGCCTCATGCTCTATTTATGGTTGTGTCTGTAGAGGAGTTTAGGAGAGTGTCGATGTGTAAAACTACTAAAGTGGTTTGGGATATCTCAGAGACCACACACGAGGGTACTAAAATTGTTAAGAACTCCAAACTGCAAATGTTAATCTCTAGGTTTGAAGAAATTAGAGTAAAAGACGATGAATCCTATGCGAAGCTTAATGACATAGTAAAGACAAGTTTCAACCAAGGTGAGAAGATCCTCGAGTCTAAGATAGTCGAAAGTCCTTAGATCCCTCCTTGAAAGATTTAGACCTAAGACCACTGCTATTGAAGAAAGTAAGGACTTAGATGAAGTTAAGATAGAGGAACTCGTAGGATCTCTCCAAATCTATAAACACACCATTTCTCAACCAAAGAAGGTTAAATCTATAGCCATGAAGCCCTTGAACTCACCATTTCTCAACCAAATAAGGTTAAATCCATAGTCATGAACACCATTAGAGAAGAAGAGAGTGAGTCTATTGATATTGAGACCCTTAGGGACGACGAAATAGCTTATTTCGTGAAGAAATTTTAGAAGTCGATGAGGAATATGAGAAAACCTCACGATATGAAAAGTGACGTCCCTAGTAAATTCTCGAAAGATAAGCATGAGAAGAATAATCTTAGGATTTCTAGTAAGAAAACGCAGTCAGTTAGATACTATGAGTGTCAGAATTTTGGTCATTATATGAATGAATATCCTAATTTAAAGAAGAATTTGAATAAAGGAAGGGGTAAGGCATTAGCAGTGACTTTGAGTGATGATGAATCAAATTTGAGTGTTCGAGTGATGTCTCTGGCGGTGAGGATGAACAAAATTTTATGGCTTTCATTCCTATTGCTAAGATTGAATCTAATAAGGAGTAAAATGGTGGAGAATGATGAAGAAAGTGAGAATTCTGAGGATGACTCTAAAAATGAGACCAATATTCATGAATCTTATCGACGGTTGTTTGAGTAGAGTCTTAAAATTAAGAAGCTCAATAAAGTTATACTAAAAAGGTTAATGAACTAGAGAGAGAGAGACGCTTAGGTGACCTTCAGGATTCTACAAAAAATTTGGGTGAGTTGAAACTTGTTAATGAGAATCTAGAAGCTAAAGTTAAATCTTTAACAAGTGATCTCATGATTGTGTTTTTGTGTTTTTGACAAGTGATCTAGAAGCTAAAGTTAAATCTTTAACAAGCTAAAAAAATTATTTTATTTTTGTGTTACTGGAGATTTCATGATGTTCTTAAATACTGCATTTGTAACTGAGCATGCATTCATTTGATCCATACTGTTATTTCCATTACTTGGTTAGGATTAATGTGGAGTATTGAGTATATGTTTCTTTATGTACTACTTGCATGGCACACACTGCGATCTTGCGAGTGAGTCTCGACCGCATGTGTGAGATTTTAGATGGTTGTCATTTGTTGGTAAGGTGACATTGAAAGTGAATTGACATTCATTTAGATGACCTAAGCTCACATTTAATCCCTTAATCATAAATAAAAAAAGGTTCATCTTATACTATTTTTTGAAGCCTATTTGACTCGAGTAATTAAGCTCGAGGGGTTTCTCATAACCTGTTGCCCTATGGTCAATTGATTAGGAGTCATCGGTCCAACACTCGTTACATGGATTATTTTAGTCGCTTAATAGACAAGAGTCTGCACATAAGATGTAATAATCGAGAAAAATGATCTGAAAAAAATTTATTATATATGCTTAAACTCAAGGGGAGAAAAAGAAAAAGAAAAAAATTATACATTTAAATGTGCTTTATTTTAAGGTCATAATAATCTTATGGGTTTGACTTTCATTTTTAAGGGAAAATACTTATTTAACAAAGATGTTCACATGCCTTTTCGCACAAATTTAAGGTTTGGAGACATGTTTACTAGAAAATAATGACACTTAACACACGTGAGTCACTTATACACTTTACTCCATTTGAGCTTGATTTGAGTACGTGGAAATTTTTTATTGATAGTGCAATACTTGTGAACACATGTATTTTTGAGTTCATCAGTGTGTTAGAAATTTGATTTATTTATTTAAAATAAATAAAAAAAGGAGTCATTTTTCAAAATTTTCAAAAATTCAGTGCTATTTGTGTCAAAAGTTTTATGACAGCCTTTCGTTGAGCATCGCTCGAGCGATAAAAGTAGATGTTGTCTTGCTCGCTTATCGCTCGACTCTCACTCCAACGACAGCCCGCATGTTTGAATTTTAACGTTCTTTTTAGCATCTTTTTTTTTTTTTTAATTCTTCATTTCTTCCTCTCAAATCGTCACACCCATATCAAATTCATGCATTTAATCAAGAATTGGACATATAGCATCCATCATTTGGTAGACTTTCACACATTTCCATCCATTTTCATTAGAATTTCAAGGTAATAATCGAAAACCATAATTTTTTTCAATTTTCGCATTTTGTTTGGGCTTTTGATGTTCCTGCTTTAATTTCTTCATTCCCACTTCATGTTTGGTTGATTTCCATTTAATTTCATCTCCCATTGCATTATTTGGGTGAAATTTTTTTTTTTTTGCATGATTTGAGTGAGCATGTCGCATTTTTGGTCGGATTTTTTTGGATATTTTTGTTGATTGATCTTTTGGTTTTAATGGAGATTGGGTTAGGAGTAGTTAATGGCTTGTGGTTGTGTTGGTTGTTGTGTTTTGGGTTGAAATGGTGATTGGGTTCGTTGGATTGTACACTCACGCCACATGTACGGTATAATGTTTCGATGTCATTTTCTTATTGCATTTGTGCATCATGTCCTTTAGTCGACACTCATTCCCACACTTGATCACTTTTGGATTTTTGATAGTCGTTTTGAGGTCTTTTTTATAGTATTTTCGTGTTGGCATTGCGGCTTAACGTTACGTCATCGCGACACACTGTCAAGGCACACGTCAAGTCACCACGTCACATGATCAGGGCATTGTGTTACGATGTCACAGCACCTCGTCATGACATCAAGGCACTGTATCCTAGTGTTATGGGACCATATCATCTCCGTCCATGCATTGCACAGTTTCATCTATAGTTAGTTCTCTAGTGTTGGTTTGCATCGATTTGCGTGCACACGGGGTTGTTTGTGTGATTTTGTTGGGTTAGCATAATTTTGGTTTTCATTTCACGTGCATTATAGCATTTTATTCAGTCGTGTCGTCTGTTGCATTATTTAATGTAAGTCTCTGATCTACTTCTTAGATGCCACCTAAGCGAGAACGGACCACTACACAGACATCGAGTGCGTCTACATCCTTTAGTCGATCCTTGTTCATATCCTCCACTGTCCAGAAGGTATTCGGGACTCGATTCTTGTTAAGCCCAGTGCTAGTAGAGCGCGAAGTAGTCTTATTTAACCTTTCCACTAACCTCACAGCCATTTTCACTTCTAGGGGTTATGATCCTTTACTCAAAGATTTGACACTTCTTTCTAGTTTACTCATTCTCGAGTTTTATGCTAACAATCACGATATTAGCGGTTCCACTTTTAGGGTTTTTTTAGGCATTAGACGGTTAAGATCACTCCCGATATCGTGTCTAGTATAGCCCATGTTCCCCGGGTTGTTCACCCCTTATTCCATATTTATCGGTTGATACTCTTTCGACGGACTCTCTTGTTCGTTTGACTATTTTTAACACACTGTTGGAAGGAGGTCCTAATGCGATCTACACTGGCTCTCTCCCTATTGATCGCTAGATTCTATTGCGCATTGTGTGCACGAATCTATAGCCTGTATCACATACTTCTTCATTACCTATGGAGAAAGCTCGTTTCTTGTACCTTATTACATGGCTATTCTATTGATCTACCATCACTTATCTGCCAGTAGATTTTGCGTGCTTTTCGTATCATAAGGATTATGATAGGGCTTCCTTATGCATGTTTGATTTAACTCCTTATGATCGAACTTGACGTTAGTTTTCTAGAGGGGATTCCTATTAGAGTTTCTCGACCAATTGGCCACACTACCATTTTCTAGAGTAGGTCTTATACTTCGTCTGAGCCAGTTGATCCGATTGTGCTAGCTGATCCTATTGATGACCTCATTTATGTTGATTCCTCCAATTTTCCTGCTTCTACTTCTCCTCTTCCACCTGCTGACATCCCTTCGACATCCACTTCGCTCCTCCACCTACTGAGTCTATTTCTCCATCTACGTCTGCTCTCATTGACCCTTCTGTTGCATTTATGGGACAGATGACTGTGCTGATCGAGCAGCAGGCTGGTATGATGGCAGAGTTTACGCAGTTGACAGCTACAGTTGATCGACACACTATAAAGTTTACTATACTTTGTGGTGCTTTCAGATATCTTCAGTGTGAGCTGCGTTGGATTCGTCGACATTGAGATGATGATATAGCTTCTGATGAGGGGACCGATACTGATGATACTACATAGTTGCTAGGTTGCTCCTTGTTATTTTCGACCAAAAAGGAGAGTAGTATAGTAGATATTTTGATTGATATTTTGACCTTATAATTTTTGATGTACTTAAAAAATTTTTGATTTGAAGCTAACATTTAATGTTAAAATTTTGATTCGAAGGTATATAATTTTCGTTTCAACTAGATTAAGTTTTGATATTTAGTGATATTAATGTTTGTTTTGGTATGTTGGTTTACATTGATATTGCATCTTAATTTAGCTAGTATGGATCAATGCATCTTATTTTAGCTGGTATGACTAATGAATGACTGTTTGAATTATGTTTAGCCATATTACTATTTCACGTGCTTTTATAGTAGGTATTGAGTTGTCTGTTTCAGGAAACAAGTTTACAAAGAAAAATCACATTTCAGTCAAGACAGTTGGTTTGGTAGTAGTAGTTGTCGTGTGTCTGTATGTTTACTACATTGGCTTTAGATTTGTGGTTTTGTCACAGAATGCCAAAGGGATAGCTTGTTAGGTTTTTAATATAATTTGCAAATCTGTGAACAAAAAGACTAGAATTAATATGTTGTAGAAGTCAAAGAGTAAGTTATAAATACTATTAATTGAATTGTATTAGGTCTAAGGTTCGAGAATGGAAAGAAGGAAAAAATGACGTTGCAATTTCGCTAGACTTTCGTCATGACTTTGCTCAAGTGGCAGAAACAAAAACATTGCTGCTCGCCTATCGCATTGCCTTTGCTCGAGCGACACACTGTCCCTCGCCTGTCCCCCAGCTTTCGCTTGAGTGACAGTATTTTTCGAAAAATTTTAATTCACGTTTTTAAGGCTTTTTGTTCGACCCATTCAATCTTAAACCTAAACCTAAACTATAAATATCAGCAAGCCTGTGAACGATTTTTCTTAAGGTGGATCATTGAGAAAATACTTACTGCTTCATATCCTCTTCATCAGACAAGCTTTCAACCTTCATGTTTTGATTTGTTTTTGGCATTGAAAATATCAAACCTATAATCCAAATACCAAACTGTTACTTTCTACACATTTGACAGATTTATAAAGATCAAGGAAAGGTGACTGGAGTTCTAATTGTTGGAGAGCGCGGAGTTCTTCATTGATTCACAGGAGATAGACGAATTCATAAAGCCGGGAGTTGGTGTAGGAGCACGCAATCCAGGAGAGCTGTGGAAATTGCAATCAGGAGGTCAGAAAGTGCTACTGGTAGTAGTACCGACGGACTGTAAATTCATAATTCATTAATAGTAGATTGTTGACTGGCAAAGTACTCGGAGTTTTTACCCAATTGGGATTTCTCCGTGATCATTCTTGTTATTTATTTATTACTTTCATATAACTGCGGCAAATCAATTTAGGAAAATTGACTTGATTAATTAACTATCTAGAGATAACTAATATTGACTTGTTGTTAGTCAATTATTAATTTTTTAATTCTACATAATCACTTATTCACCCCCCTCTAGGTGTAATTTGAGTCGAACATTGTAATTTCAATTGTCAACCTTTAGTTGAATACTAATATGTCAGTATGTCATCTGCAGGTCAGAACCTACTGAATACAGATTCAACTGAAATCAATAATGCATATTTAGAATGTAAAACTCTGAAAAGATAACTGGAAGTTGCACAAGAAAAAAATGTTACCCTTCTAACAATGGTTGAATACATTGAAGAAGAAAGAGATGTGGTAATAACTGAAAGAGAAGCCTTGTTTAAATCGTAAACATAAAGGAAAAACAATTGTTGGGACTTCAAGCTGAATTAGATCATGCCAAGAAAACTACTAACTATTGGATTTGCCCACCTTAGAGAAGTACTTAGCTACGGAAGAACTTCTAATCACAAAGTAGGTCTAGGATATAAAGGGAAAGGAAAGGACAAAGAAACCACTCAACTGATATTCGCCAAAACAATAGTAGGATCTGAAAAAGTAGAAAGTTAGTCGTCTGAAACTGGTGTCAAAGTACATGACAGACCTCAGTACCACGATAGACACTCCATTCCAGGTTCTGACTACCTCGAAAAATCTATTTCAAATAATAGGATTAGACAAATAGGTAAAACATCGGATACATAACTCAAAACACGGGATCAAATGTAATATTTTTGATTAGTACTAACACAAACCGTACTATTGCTTAACACACAAAAAACCGAATCACAATAAGAGAGTTAACTTGCTAACTGACACATTAAAACAAAATATTAAGGATAGAATAAGGAAAGTTTGAATACGTAAAAGTGATCTTAGGAGTTATGCTGTTAATGTTTCTTATAAAATTATTGTACCTACTTTCTTAGTGGCTATTCTAGATATATTACTGATAATCATTATATGCTAAATAATTTTAAAATTCATGCTAAGGAATGGTTACTTTCAGGGATGTAGCAGATATTCAATGACTACGGTATTAATCAAGATCTCTTACCAGGTTTTGTGATAATACTCGTGCTAAAAATATCTTTAAGAATTCTATTCTACATTCTAGAACTAAGCACATTAATATTTGACGTCATTTCATTAGAGACTTAGTTGAAGAAATATTATTGCGCATTGAAGGACAACTGACTGATTTACTTACCAAAGCTTTAGATACTATTAGATTTGAAACTTTGCGAAAAGCTGTTGGATGCATGATACATTAAAAGCTAATTCAATGTGTATAAATTTTTTGTTTGATTATGTATGTTCATTTTGTTTTTATGTGTTTTGCATTTATATGAAAAACAAAAAAAATTGAAGAAGATAGAAAGAAAAATTGAAGCTTTTCTTGCAAATGTCGTAAGATGTGAAATTTTGATTGGTTTGTGGTTATTGAGATAAAATTGCTCCAATCAGTGTGGTGTGCTTACTGTAACTTATGGTAAAATATTATTAGATAAATACACCATTAAGACACAGTGATAACATTGTTGTGATCATTTACTGACTAGGTAGGCATCTGAAGGTGACATGTTTTTAAGTATAGATCTATGGTTAGTATTTATGTCTCTTAGCACTACAGCATGTTATTGTGTAAACATACAGGGTCATTGGAAAAGAGGGCTACCACCATAGATGTGTGAAAACCGTCATTGATAATGAATATAAATCATGAGAGAAAAGCTACCACTATAGCTGTGTGAAAGTCAACTCCGTGAATTAAAAACACTATGACCCAAAAGAATATAGAAAAAGTCAATCACATCAGCATGCAAAACAATAAAAAGAAAATATATTGATGCTCTAATCTGGCATGCACATATTTTTATTTATAAAGACAATATCAAATTATGGTTGGTTGAAACACACTTTAGCATATAGTCATTGGAAGTGTTAAATCTGGTTAGGACATGGTTCATAATTAATTATGTATAAAGGGTCATATCACATGCCCACATTTTAATTTGAGAAATTAATTGAATTAATTGTGAGCAAACATTTGAATGGAAATTTCATTCTTATCTTGAGAATTTTAAGTTGATTGTGAAATTTATCCAAAATTTTTGCGAATGATTCAATTTTCAGTAAATTTCAGATTTTTGTGTGATTGAACGTGTGGGCTTTTCATAGACTTTCTAATCAATAGTTTGAACTTGGCAGTAAACACTAGTATCCACTGCATGAAGGAAAAAATGAGCGACTATGTTTAGAAACAAAATCTAGGTTAAGTATGAGGGGTCCGTTCAACTTTATTTGGTGTTAAAAATTGAGATAGCGATAATTGCATTTGATCTAAACTTTTTTTAAGTGCTAAGCTATTTTATAAATTATAACTGGCAGGTGTACTTAGGGGAGATAATGATTATTTTTGGAACCAACTAGTTCCACTCCTATATTACCAAAGATACAAGGTTTTGACCTCCTGTCATGTTAGACTAAAGCAACTACTGTTGCTGTTACTGCTCCTACTGAAGAGATCAACCTGCTGCGTGCTAAGAAGTTCATTAATTGGCTGGTCATATCATCTGACTTTATCATTTTGACTCTGATTCTCTAATCAAACTATTTGCTCCTTACCTTTTTATGGTGTGCTTTTAATTTCAAAAAATAGTAGTAGTGGATTTTAAAAAGTCTTAAAAAGTTTGTTAAGCTTGGAATCAAATTTAAGTTCAATACTACATGTCAGGTCATATACTCAGTGACTCTTTTATAGCTACTTCTACTGAGTAAAGTGACACGTTACTAGTTTGTTAGCTAAAGTAGGGGAGAGGATTACGTGAATTTAGTAATGAATGGTATAGCTTCTAAGTATAAACAGGGTAGGGTAGTTTCATTTCACTCATGCAGAAATTAAGGGTGAAAGCTTATCAAAATGAAGCTACCCCCTCTCCTCACCCCAAATATTTACAAGAGAAATGATATATGTACATTGGGAGTGACATATAATGGACACCCTTATATCACCCAAATGTACCACAAGCAAAACCCTATTTATAATGAGAAGCTTATACAATTCATTCTACTAAATTCCTATAATACTCCTCCATTTAGCTAATCAACTGGTAACTTATTAAAGAGCAGCTAGAAAACTCTCTTGAGTATGGCCAAATAACAGGGGAAAACAAGTTAAAAATTCAAAAGGGACGACATGATAAGCAAGTAAATGAAGCAACTGATAAGGAGTATGAGGCCCACTGCCTCCTTAACCAACTTGCACGATAGCAAAGTACAGATATTGACTCTCGGGTGTATGAGCTTTTTGGTTTCAGCAATGACAAATTCTTTGGTTTCAGCAATATAGAGATGGCAAAAAAAAATCGTCAAACCCGATACCTGCGAATCTCCTCCCAAAACGGGGTGGGAATTACCCGCTTAATTGGGTATTTGGATGGGGACGAGACGAGTACGGATTACAAGGGTCCCATCTCGTCCCTTTTAATTTTTTATTTAAAAAATTTTTAGAACTCAATACTTTAAAGGAAAAATTGCAGTAGCGGTTTCTAAGCTTTTTAATTTTTGCAGATTTTATCCCAACCTTCATTTTGTGCCAGTGAAGGTTCCCAATTTTTCATAAATATGCAGTTGGAGTCCAAATGGATGGAAAATATCCATTTGATAGTTAATTGATCAAGGAAGTCAAAATTTGATTAATTTTGACGGAATTAAAATGGACAAAATGGTACTTTTCCTATTTTCCATATTTAAAAAAACTAATTAAAAAACCCAAAAAATATAAATATAAACCCACCCCAACCCGCCAAATGAAAACAGTATAACAACCCTTCTTCTCTGGCAAGACCTTACCAAAAACCGCCACCATCACCACTTCTGATACACACCGCCACCACAATTCTCACTCACCACCACCCACTCATCATCGCCACCTTCCAGCCCACTGCACATTATAAAATCAATCCAAGAAAACTCATCCCCACACTCGAAAATCATTCCAAAAAAATAACCTTCCACGCCTGCCACCATCAATCTGAAACCAAAAATAATATTCATCTCTACCAACATTCCGCCGTACTGATTTTTCGTTTGGAACGTCTTTAGCAGCTGCAGATAACCATCGCCACCAACCATCAATTAACGCAGGAGAAAGGTAGACATACAGTCAATGCAGTAGGTACACAGAACATCTATTCCAAGTAACAAGAAACCAGATCCAGAAATGACCACCTCGACCAACATTTCTCCGGGCAACACTGTCTCCATTATCTCTCCATACGAGTCCAACTTGGTTCTTAAACTCTACAGAAGCTCAACTCCTATTGCTAGAAAGGTCATATTGAATTGTACCACAACTAATACCGTATTTGAGGATTGAGATTTGGGTTTAGATGAAGATTTGATCCCTATTTCAAAACTTACTTCTCAACTCGGGTTGGGTATTTTGGGATTTTCCCGTCGATGTTGATAGGTGGTGGAGCAGGGTGTAGGAGTGGGGAATCGTGTTGAGTGTGGAGGTGCCGACGTTGTCTGGGTGGTGGTGACGGCGACGATGCCGACCATGATGTGGGTGGGCTGGGGAAATAGGAGGAGGATGATGGTTGTTTATATTTTGAAATGTTATAATTGTATTTTATTTTTATTTTTTTAATTAATTGTTATAAGGGATAAACGGGAGTAAATAGCAGACGTACCATTTTGCCTATTTTAATTTGGTCAAAATTAATTAAATTTTGGTTTTTTTTTTTGTCAAATAAAGGTTTTTATATATTTGGATTCCAGCTATATATTCATGAAATGTTAGGGACCTTCGCTAACACAAAATGAAGGTTAGCATAAAGTATTGAAAAATTGAAAATGTTAGGGATCGCTGTTGCAATTTTCCCTACTTTAAGTGGAAACTTTATGAAATTTTATTAGTTTTAATAGGAGATGACAACTAAGATCATCTAAGGAACATGACAAACAATAAAAAATTTAGTCTACCAAATATATTTAAATAATTTAATTTTTAAAAATTAATTAATTAATTAATCAAGTTAATAAATATATTATTATCACACTTTAGTGAATGAGGACAATAAAATGTAAAAAAGAATTATCAAAAACTAAAAAAAAGGAGGAAAAAAGTAGATATATTTATTGTCTCACTTTAATAAATATATTATTGTCTCACTTTAGTGAATTGGTTTAAGAGCACTAACGATTTTATTTTGGATTTTGTGATTCTTTATGGAGGTGTGAGAGCAATGATGATCATTTAGTGTGTAAAAACCGGGACCAGGTAAAAGAGATGCAAATTCTTTACAGTTTTGAGTTTCCACACAGTCAAGTGTGTGTGTACGCGCATGTCAGTACAGTGACAGAGAGAGGAGTATTGGAGAACTAAAGTAAAACAGGAGGGAAAAAGTAGTGGTTAAAGGTTAAAGCAGTGCTTTAAACTCTTCAGAAAGAGCATGATTTTCAATTCTAATATATGGCTTCTAGAGCTAAGTCTCAAAAACTAATTTCTTATAGGCTTCTTGTGTTGAGATTGTGAACCAATTTCTTGATTCACTCCCAAGATCCTCCACAGAGAAAATAACAAGATGAACATAGAAATAAAAATAGAAAATAATAACATAAACAAGAGAACAAGAATTTACATGAAAAATTCCAAAACCGAATAAAAACCACAGGCCATAACAAGAACATAGAATTAACGCTTTTGAGTCTAATTAGTCCAAATGGCAATCCAAGATCCATTTTCCAATATACATATTAGAAAAAGATTACATGGTGAGAAGTTAAAATGGGAGGTATCTGTTGATTTACCTGTTACTGGATTGCAACTAATGACAGGAACTAACACAAGCAGCACTAACATGCTCTCATACAAACAAACATCATATACACTATTGAATGAAATCATAAGAAACTGAGTCTCAAAGCCAACACTCACACACCGAAAACATACACGATACTTAGAGCACGAAAACTCTACTAGCATTTACTTTGAACTAACTCTCCTGGAAGCTAGTCACCTCATGTTCAAAGGCTGTGTTTTTTTCTTGCTTGGCTTGGGTAGTGGTACTTGAATAAACCCGAATTTCTTCCTTTGAATGAAGTATTGCTTTTCAACATTCCCATCGGACATCGGTTTCCTAGGATTTAAAATATGTCGACTCTGTTCTCGAAGCATTTGGCTCAAAGAAATGTGTTGCCTTTCAGTGTGGTTTTCCACGTGCTTTCCCACAATGAAATCGTCTTGTAGAATCAATTTCCTACTTAGTATACTTCCGATTGAAGTTGTTTTGAAACCAGATTTTGACTTTTCTTTCTTCATGTATGATTCATTTCCATTAGTAACCTGTGGATTCCTATGACCAAGAGAGGGATGGGAATTCCTAAACTTGAATTTAGCAGAGTGAATCTCTGGGTTAAGCACTCGACCACGCTCCATCAGCATTCTAGGATAGCGTTCCTCAGTCGCAACATCTGTTCTATGAGTTCCATCGTCAAAATCGACTTCTCTGGATTGATTGTTTTCGATTGGCTGCTCAAACTTCTCAACAATAGCCACTTCGGATTGGTATGTGTCTTTGGTTGTAGTTGTGGCATTAGCCTCAATAAATTTGGTCTTACACACATCTTCAGCTTGCTGCGCTTTTTTAATAAGAGCACAATACTCTTCAAACGACAGAGTTATTCCATTAGGTTGGTGAACATCTGATAAATTCTCACCATTGAATAGCGCACTTTTTTCGGCAAAAGCGATTGCTTCCACTGCCTTGGCAGCTTCTTCCATCTTTTTGGCAGCAGTTAACCTCATTTCTGCCATTTTAATACTGTTCTTCGTTCGTTCAATCTCTACCATTGCCTTCAATACCTCATATCTAGATGCATCTGTCATCTTCTTGAATTGCTCAGTCTCAGAATTCGTTTGTGTTAGTTCCTTGAAGAGATTCAGAGAATTCCCGGAGCCATCTTTCATTTCTACTTTCTGATATATATCTGGCCTTTCCCTAGATGTATATCGATTCTCTTCAAACGACAAGACTCCTTCAGAAGTTGGTATTTGCCTCTTGGTTCTCCTTTCAAACATAACCTTTTCTTTTCTCATTTTTGTGTTCAGAGACTCGACAGATCCCCGGATTACATCAAGATCTATTGACATCTTATTAAGGTCCAATTTCGCCTGATTCAGCTCCAAGGAAATCGAACCGGATGATGGAACAGGATACAGCCTCAACCTTCCAGTCGTGTTCTGATTGGACACGGGAGTACTGCTGTCCAATTTACTATCAGGACTGCTCATGAATGAATTCACTTCTTGCATCAAGCTCATTTTTAAATATTCAGCAAATCTTTTCCCTGCTTCTAGTTCTTTTAAGACATTAAGTGTTTCCTGTTCTTTCACAATGAGATCCCTTTCCAGTTGCACAGCCTGTTCCTCCATTTTCTCCACGTCAAAGGCCTCATTGTCATTCTGCAATAAATAAAATTTATCAGACTTCTGAAATAATAAGATGATAGATTATACTTCACTGATGCAATCGTCACACGTAAGTCTTTAATTTTTATGTCCCCTCTCATGTACTCTAGACCACTTGTACTCATAGAACCACAAGAGATCCATTCTAAGCACTCTCCCAACCATGAGTGACAAAAAGACTGTTTGTTTCATTGTAGAACTTTTTGGAAGTATTTTCTGAACGTAAATGCGAAGATTTTATAGCAGACAAACTAAAATGTGAAAAACAAAACAAAAAAAAAAACAAGTGATTTCATTATAATATTGAAGACCTCCAGTCTCCTGCCACTCCTAGGTATATGTTTCCTTTTTCTTTCATTATGAGATATAATTCTTTTTCTTTTTCTCAGAAATCAATTAAAACTCCACCTCTTTTTTCATAGTTGGTCCCTAGCCCGTGCAAACTGAAGAGAACTGTAGTAGGTCGACAACCAGCTTAAAACTACACCAAATCTTATGACATGATTCTCAATACATTTCGTGGGTGTCACTAAATTAATGGAAAAAGATTCTTGCAACACGTTTCAAATTTATTTGGAAAAGGCTTTCTTGTACTAACATTAATTAAAGGGTAAAATTATAATGTAAATCCCAATCTCAATATGGTTAACATAGTCTCCATACCCATGTATGCAAGTTAACAGTTAACCCTTCCTGGGTAGAAACACAAAGTTTGTGTATCACACTTTAGTACATTAGATCCTTGTTCATTTCATAAAAGCAAACAAGTAATAACTTTTTAATCAGTAAACAAAAACAATGAAAATATGAACAGGGAAACAAGTCATTTTCCTTAGAAACATTCTTACAAATAATTGGTGCCCAACAGAAGCAGCCTTAAAAACAAATTAAGATACGAGTTAAGAAGAGATGAGACCGACATGATCAGCTGCTAAACGAAGCCAGTGATGAGGAATCCAAGGTCCATTGCCGCCAAACCTTTCCACCGCCTCCTTAACCGACTCAAACGGCGGTGAAGTATCAATTTCGAATCTCGGGTTGATGATCTTTCTGGTGACTGATTCCGTGGTTTCAGCCATTAAAAAAAAAAATACTTTACAAACTCTAGATTTCAGTGTGAATTTTGGAAATTCAGAATGTTCGTTGAGGGGCTGCTTAACTACCAAATATATAGAAAACTAATGATTTTATTTTGGATTTCTGTGAGTATGTAAGGTGGCGTGCGAGTAATGATGATGTTTTGGGGTGTCAAAACTGGGACCAGGTAAAAAGGGAATGCAAATTCTTCCATATCCCAGCGTGTATGTGCGTGTGTGTACAGTGAGATAGGAGAACTAGAAAACTAAAGTAAAAGTGGAGGGAAAAAAGTATTGGTTAAAGGATAAAGCAGTACTTTAAAGTTTAAACTTTACTCCTTCAACTCTTGTAAGTTAATTACATGTAAGGACCATATAAATTTTATTAATTATAGGAGGCATTAATTAACTGAACATACATTTAACCCTTGTTTGGTATCGACAACTTTTTAATTACATATTTCATCAACTTTTATTAAAAGTACAGAAGAAATTATTTTAATCACAAGGGCTTAATTAATAATTCATTGTATTTTACCTATATAATCAATTGAATATGAATTGATCCACTAAGTATTTATTAAATTAACCAAATAAAAAATTAACTCATTGTACTTTTGTGCTTAATTAAGCCCCTGTTGAGTTTTGCTAAAAATCAAATTCAATAAAGCTCCAAGTACTGGAAAATTTTAAAGGAATTGATATCGACGTTGATGTGGCCAAACCTGATTGGCCTTTTTTTTCCATGTTTTCCCATCTTCCAATGGCGTTGCACCAAGTGTTGTCAGTCAAAATTTTTTGTCAAAAAAATTGTACTTATAGTATATTTTGATAAAAATTGATAAATTTTTTTAAAGAAAATTGGATGAAAATTGTGAATCGCATAAATTATGTGGTTAAAAATAAGCTTGAGGAACAATTATTTTTTTAAAAAAAATGAAGCCAAACAGGGGCTAGATAACCATCTTTCTCCTTTAAATGTTTGACTGAATCAATTACATAAAATATTTGATCGATTGAAAATATGTTGTCACATCTTATAAACTCATTGAAATTATTTTGATATAGTTTATCAACTATGAAAAGTAGATGGCCATCTCGAAAGATCTTCGCGGACATAAGTGGATTCCTTTTTGACTATGCATTGGTGATGGAATAACTCATTGGGTAAAATTATTTCCTCTATAATCTATCGTGAGACTTATATAATGCTTAGTCAACTTTCATTACAACTCTCTTCAACTTGCGTTTACATATCATGTAGAATGTGCATTAACCTTATTTCATTCTTATTAGTGATCCACCATCCAAAATGTCACCTAATCGACCGATTGAACTCACGGTATGTAACTTTTTAATTATTATTTACAAGAAACAGATTTAAATTTAATTAACGTTATTATTATCTATTGAAAGTATAAAAATAAATACATTCAATGTTCTTTAACAATTTAATCCTTCACAGACACAACACATTTTCAAACAATTTCATAGGGTGAGATTTTGGCCAGAAAAAAGTGTTTTGTCTGATAAAAATTAACGTTTTAAAAATTGTGGTTTTTAGTGTTCACATCAATGTTAGATGTTAAGTTGACTAACGGATGCTAATAGAGTGACTATTTTACACTTTAGTTACCAAATTAAAGTTCATTAACCTTGATACAAGTTCAATAAAAGTATAGTCACTTGTAATGCGTAAATCCATATCAAAATAGATAAAATCCAATGGTTCATTTGTTTTGTGTTTCAATTTTTAGTTTTGAGTTCATTTTTAATTTTTTTTTCCTATTTTTAGGATTTATTTTAAGATTGCTAAAAATGTGCTTGACTTATCATTTTGAAAAACTGTTTTTCAAAACAGAAAATTAGAAATCGTGTTTAGCTTGAAATTTTGAGAAATTGTTTTATGATATTTTATTCCATTGAATTTTATTATTTAGTAACATTGAAAAATTTTATGTTAATATATTATTAAATAATATATA
>CAIGRB010092682.1:5551-25289 GCA_903798255.1 Fraxinus quadrangulata | reverse complement strand
TTTTTTTTTTTTTCCCCTTGCATCACCTGTTTCTAGCTTCAGCACAGAATTTTTACTAGCAACTTGTATGCATCTCTGATAAGCTTATAAGTTATTATTTCATAACACAAGTAATACATCTTTTCCTGCCCGGTTTCTTTCTGATCATTTTCTGAAAAGACTATTATTCTAGAGCATTACATGATATTCAATTTCCTCGAACAATTCTGAAAAGGTCTCCATAAATCACTCCATCCGGTAGAATTTAACACCATCTTAGGTGTTTAATGCTTACATCACGTTTTTGCTTTTACTTCAAGTGCCGTAAAATCTTCGAGTGTCAAAATTGTTCCATCGTCCAGTTTCTCTTTAAGAGATGCTCTACACATTCTTATTTGTCCACTATTTAGTAAAGTTGTTGAATTCTATATTGATTCTGGCTGTAGAATTTACCCTCCAATGCACATTTTCCATGCTTTGAATATTAGTATTTTGTTCCCTCGTCTCCGCCTGCACATAGTCCTGTTCGTCAATATTATTTTCCTTAGTTCACCTTGTTTTTCTTGTTTCATTCTTCATTCCACGTGAGGTTTTCGGTCCTCTCCCCTAATCAATCTTTGCAATAGGTTTCTTTGTTTTTTCCTTTTCATTAGAAAGCATGGATATTGCTACGAGTTAACATAAGAGAAGATATGAGTACTACTAATTATTAAAATTCTCAAGGTACAATCTGATGGGAATACGACACGCAGAAGTAAATATTCAATTTGAAGTATGATATTAAAGTTATGATGCTCACAATCAGCATAAAATGAAAATTCTAATGAAAGTAATTTATTTTATTTTATTTATATCTATATAATATCTTGAGCATAATAGATAGAAGAATTAGTTTCTACATTTTTACGCTAATATGCAAATGATAGATTTCATTTTCTCATTAATGAAAGAAAAGAATAGCAGAAAGGGGAGACATATTTAAAGATTTATAAACCTCAAATTAATTAGTTGATTTATCATTTTAAAATTAGATGATGCTTTTTTTCATTTAGTCATTAATAATAAATTGTTTGGAAATGTGGTACTTATCCAAGAAATGTCAATTTTTTTTCAATTTTTTTAATGAATTCACACAGCTGTACTTGAAATTATGAAATGTTTTACTTCTTTCTGTTTTATTTCAACTTATCCTAATTTATTTGTGCATATTTGTGCTGTATTTTTTGTACTCAAAGAGTGTCCGGCAAGGAGGGGAATTTGGTTATTCACGTCTATCAAAGCATTTCATTAAGGACAAGGGAGTTATACACTGTCCATGCTTCATATCCCTAACTACCTGTAATACCATTTTAGATTCTTTTGTAATTGTTTTTCTGGACTTGATATGTAATTGTTGTTAGCTGGTGATGGTTTTTAGCCTACAAATTGGTGAATCGGTGCCTCTGTTCAATTTGACTAAACAAGTATTTCTTTGTTTTCATTTAAGTTGTCTGTGATATCAAGTCCTGCAAGTGCTATAACCAATGGGAGTTGAGTAGATATTTTTTTATGCATGTTAATGTATGTATATATTATCGAGCCAACAAGTTCTCCACTAATGACTGTATTCGAATGGCCCAAATTACCAATGACACAGGCCAGAAAATATGCATCTTATAAAGTTCTGAATCTCTGATTTTGATTTTAACTGTAAGTTTGATTGTAGCATAGCAAAAGCTCTATTTTATCTAATAGACTCTACATGCAGGTGTCTGAAGCATCTGTTAGCAGAAACCGCAGTACAATCATTGTCCCGGCAGGAGGTACCCGAGATGACGGATGGGCTGCATTTAGGAATATTTTGGCAGAAATAAATGAAGCATCAAGGCTTTTCGTTCTGCCCAATCGGGTACCTTTTCATCCATTAATATTTGGTTTTTCTAGCTCTACTTATTCTCGAGGTGCCTAAAAAACCAAACCTTTTCTTTTTGTGTGAATACATCAGCAAAACTCGGAACCTTCAGAACAGCTTGTTGGACTCTCGGATGATGTTGGGGTTGGCTTTATATCCAGTCACAGTTCTCAACCTTCCGTAGCAACTGACTTGAATGTGGATCGGTCTGCTGATTTGCCACCACCCGAAGAAATCAATAACATGGGAGTCTCCAAAGTGATACGGGCTGATCAAAAGAGATTCTTCTTCGACCTTGGGAGCAACAACAGAGGCCATTTCTTGAGAATATCAGAGGTATTGCTCAGTGGTTTGCATTGATAGACAACTGGGATTGGCTTGCATAATTTTTCCATGTTTAGGTATTTTATTGTCTATTTGCGTGTTTTTAAAATGTCACTGAATTGCAGGTCGCAGGTTCAGATCGCTCCTCCATCATTCTCCCACTGTCAGGATTGAATCAATTTTATCAAATGGTGGGTCATTTTGTGGAGATCACGAAAGATCGAATTGAAGGGATGACTGGTGCATATGTTCGGACTATTGACCCCCCTCAGAGATGATTGACCCCCCTCAGAGATGATTCTGGATGACACATTTGTTGGGTAATAAACACACCCGTTGGGTCCGAAATAAATTGATGGAAAATTATAATGTGATATGTTGCAGTTGATTGGGATGGAGTCGTGAGCTTGATGTCAGTGGTTCGCCTTATTTTTGTTTCGAATGACTCTTGATAAGTTTGGTATCTCTTTCAATTCAAGTAATCGTGTACTGTTAGCGAGTTCGATTTTATATACGAATAGCTCATAAATAAACCGATACGCAATGTTTAAGCAAACGTTTGGATTTCCTCATGTCATTCCGGGTGTATTCTATGATGTTATATATTCTGCCAGAAAATTGTCCAACTGTATTTTTGGCTATCTGTTCTATGGAGTGGATGCCGAACTTTAATTAATGAATGAACTGTTGCAGGGTTTGATGAATGGACCATGCTAGGGTGCCCACCTCTTTGACACCCTAGCTGACAGAAAAGCACTATCCGGGGGGCACCATTTGGTTAAAGTGCCATCCCCTTTGAAATTTAGAATTTTTGTACATGTTTATACTTGACCACATTGTTTTACATGTTACTTTTCTCGTTGTTCACACTACCACAAAAAGTGGTGTGACGGGATTGTTTGGCAGGATTTTTACTTTAGCTTTTCGTAGAATAAGTTAATTTATGTCAACTCTTTTTTAAAGTTGAGTTCTTCAAGAAAATTACAATCCGTTTGATGCCACTTTTTGCTATTAATAATTCATTTGTGTCAAATCACGTGGGCCCCTTAACTATCACTTTGGTCTTTTGGTCCAAGAAAAGATCGCTATAACAACTTTGCCCTTCTGCCCTATTTTCAATTTGGGAAAGTGCTTGCCCCCGGGGTACATCCCAACTGGCAAAGAATGTGGCTCTTTAATACTAGCATATCAGAGGTCGCGGGTTCGATTCATAGGGACTCTTGGAAGGTAGGTTTACTCCTAGAAGGCATGATTTATCCTGGAAGGCAAGATGCAACATGTGTTTGATTCGCTCGACACTTTGGCAGTTCAGTTGGGGAGGCTCTTGGGCCCTAACTAGTTTGGGGTACATCCCGCGATTTATCTGATCTGTATAATGCAGGGTCGGATAGCAGATCCCAGAATTAGTCGTCGAATGACACTTGGATATAAAAAAATAATAATAATAAAATAAAATTTGGGAAAGTGCTCAATTAGATTTTAAATGAGGGGTAGAATGGAGATTATGTATCCCCGAATTGTCAAAGATTGCACAATTTTTGTCAATATGGTTATTGATCCGACTTTCAGAAATTGTCTACAAATAGCAAAAGTTGTGCATTAAACAGGGGTTTATTCAAATGTTTTCAAAATTAATTTCTTAATTTCAAAAGTAACATTTTGACTTCTTAAAAATGTCAAACGATCCTTGTATCTTTGAGTAGTTAGCAGTTGCACAAAGGAGGTTAACACAACTTTATGACAAGTCTTTCGACGATTCTTCAAATATTAACTTCTCTTACCTCTGATTATTACAAATATTTGTTGAATTATTTTTGGCTTATCGTTTTTTAAATTTCGACACTTGTTTACACAAATCACTATTCTTCTCACCTAAAATTCTTTGACTCTATAATAGCTTATCTCCATTTCATTTTTCTAGATGAGAATAGAATAAGAATGCTAAAATAATATTGGAACACATTTTGAATTCATAAATAATTATACATAGAGACTTACGTGGAGCCTGTTTGAGCCCATTTTATTCATGAGTAATTACACGTATAAAAAGAATTCTCATGAGAATTAAACATTAAACAAATAAAAAATATTACACGGAAAAAAAACACGAGCCTATTTTCTTGCCCGTGCAGTGCACCATTTCAAAAAATTCTAATATATTTGAATTTGCTTGTAACGTTATTTTATTAAAAAATTTATGAAAATACGGCATGAAACCCCTCCAGATTCTCGAGGAGCGAATTTTATGTAGAATTCAGTGCACAGAAGAAAGAATCTTTACCCTTGAAAGAAGTAGGCGAAGATTGAAAGTAAAGTTTTAGGGCACCCTGAAATCCTTCAAGCCTAAGGAACACGGAGGGGGTTATTTATAGCTACCAATTTGTACTCGCAGTCAAAGAAAAATCTTATACAGTATTAGCTGGTTACTACTGCATTTGGAGTGCTTTTTTAATGGCTATTCATCCTCCAGAAGAGTCGGCTACTGACAATAATGGTGTCACCATTGAGGTGGATGAAGAAATCGAAGGGGACGTAATGGGTTCCAGGAATTATCGCTTTTCAAGAATTGGAGAACCGGTTCCTATAAAGTCCGGACCTGATTCCGGGTTTGACACGGAATGCCTTCCGTCACAGCCTTTGGCTGTCTCCGAACGTTTTCGCCTCCTCTTTGTTGCTCATTCAGATGGTCACTATTTTTTATTTTATTTTTAACATTAACATTAATTACTTAGCTGCTCTACTGGTAGCGTTTTAATTACTATTTCTTGTTATGTTTGTTTAGGGTTTTATGTTGCAAAGACTAAGGAGGTTATTGCAGCCGCTGAGGAATTTAAAGACAAAAATACTGGTCGATCTGTACAGGAGTCTAGCTTCTTGGACCTTCCTATTGGAAAGGTTTCAATATTGGCATTGTCAGCTGATGATTCCGTCCTTGCAGCCACTGTGGGAAGGGATATCCATTTTTTTGCTGTTAGCGCTTTGCTCCACAAGGTATGCACTAAGGCCGATAGAGCTTCTCCAAGGCTATATGACGTTTTTTCTCTGTTGATACATGCTTATTAGTTAACTATTTATTATCAATAAGATCCTCAAGCTATCTACTATTAGTTCACAACGAATCTAAGTTGCCATAAAATGTTTTTCGGAATGTCCTCGGTTCTCCTCAGAGTATTATGAAGAAACGAAACTTTAGAACTCTAAAACAATAAGAGTTTTATCTGGAAATATGAACTGAATTTGAATGAGATGGTAAAGACCAACTCACAATAAGGCCGGGAACTTCAGGAGTTCAGAGGGTCCTATGAAATGCAAGAAGAAAACAAGAAATTACACCAGAAATAGTGGAATAATGTTCATGTTGTTGGTATTGCTAGATATATACCGGGGGATTTGAATTTGAATCAGATGGTAAAGACCAACTCAAAATAAGGCTTGCTAGATATATACCGGGGGAGTTTAATTTGAATTAGATGGTAAAGACTAACTCAAAATAAGGCTGGGAACTTTAGGAGTTCAGAGGGTCCTGTGAACTGCAAGAAGAAACCAGAAATTACACCAGAAATAGTGGAATAATGTTCAGGTTGTTGGTATTGCTAGATATATACTGGGGGATTTAAAGGTATCAGATGCTGAGAAACTAGCATAGACCAAGCTAATTTATAAGTAGCTGTAAAATTTGTTTTCTATTTAGAGCATATAAAACTGACCCTCTTTTTTCTTCACTTTATCCATGGTGAATCTGCTGAAATGATATCTTTATCTTTCTTTCTATGGCGATGTAACAGGAGCAAAAACCTTCCTTCTCAGTCTCACTTGATGGTTCCAGTTGCATTAAGGACATGCGGTGGTCTAGAAAATTTGAAAAGGTTTATGTTACCCTTTCAACTGATGGAAAACTTTACCGTGGATCTAGTCCAGCCCCCCCTGATTACATGATGGACAGTGTTGATTGTGGTATGCCTTTCATCTTTCTGAATATATTAGTTCTCTGAACACGAGTCTGGTGCTAGATGAGCCTCACAGAATCCCAGAACTTTAGTTTTAACATTTTAATGTCATAGAGATATTTGTATGCACCTTTTGCCTTTCAGACATTTATTCACCATCTTATTGAATGTCGCTAGAATGAAAGACTATTCAAGGACATTACTAATGGTGAAAACCTTTTTTTGCATGACTACGAATAAAATAAATTATTTTCTACGAATAAAATAAATTATTTTCTTCACTGCCAAAAGAACTAAGCTGTTTGCATTGATATTGATACTTGTTCACACGTGCAAAATGTGGTGCCCTTTTCTTTTTTATCTATATTTTGCTTACTCTCGATTTTTTTTTTTTGGGCAAGTTGATTGGAGTGTGAAGGGAAATTTTGTTGCTGTGGCGAGGAAAAATGTCCTCAGTATTTTGTCATCTCAATTTAAGGAAAGGTTGAGGTTGTCGCTTCCATTCAAGTCAGTCGTTGGTGATTCAGATGTTAATCAAGTTATAAAAGGTATTGGACCAGATTATCAAAAAATTTCTTGATGCCACCCCGTCTACCTTTCTCTGTATAATTTTCTTGTTTTTATTACTACTATTGCATATAGCACCGTTTGTTGAGTTTCTGTTGTTTGGATATATATTCATTGTTTGTTCAGAGGCACAGTCTATTCAGCCTACCGGAACTATTGTGGTAAAATTTTATTTCTAGCTAGAGCACAATATTTTGAGCCATTGCTAGGCAAGCAAGCTGTGGCTCGCGTAGGTTATTGCTGCCAGTCAGTACTTGATATGGTGATAATTTGCATTATTCACTTGGTCCGCTCGTGATATGTTTGGGGACTGCATTGTTAGACAATATGATTTTTAACTCTCTACACAAGGTCCTAATAGTAACAGTTGCACCATTTCTTCCGACATGCCAAATTGCTGCTACAAATTACATGGATATCATTGTTTCTAATTTCAAATTTACCCACTGTTTGCTACCACACGGTTGAAATGAATTTTTATATTTCTCTCACTTTTTTATAACTAAGTTGAATTGGAAATTCTGAAATTTAGATGAAATATTCCATCTGTTATTTTCAAGTGATGTTCTTTGACCTTTGTGAAGCATCTCAAAAACATAGGACAAATTGAGTACCTATTCATTGTGATCTGGAATTAGGTGGTTAACATGAACACAAAGTTTAATGAAATCTGGGGTCAAAAACTTTTTGCCATGCATGTTAATTGATTTTATGGGAAAAGGCTGGATACACTTGGTAGGTGGTTGGAAGGGCAGAATGAAAGTAAGTTCATTCAATAGTTTGAGCTGTCGATAGAGAACCGAAATTTCTGTTGCTATTTGTAATGCCTTTGGCCTCATGATTCCCAGTGTTACGACTCTCTTTCGTTATGACAGCAGCTAAGGATTCCATCCTTGCAGCAGACAATTTCAAAGCTTTAGAGAGAATCTGCTTCAGTAGTGTTTTATGTGTATGGAGTTACGAAAGGTTGCTGTTTGTCTTTACACTGGATGCTTTATTCAGTTCAGATCTTTCCATTACACCTTTCAAAAGTGTAGTAGGTTGTTTAAGCAAAGACAATGTAGTTGTTAGGTCCACCTGAAATTTAGGGTATTGGGAATGTGAGTAGAGTTAGATTCTTTCCCCTAAATGCCTAATGTGGACTATTTGGTGTGAATTCAACAGAGGAGCTGCTGAGAGGTTGAAATTCAACTTACAGGCTGATATCACTCCCTTGTAACTTTTATTAATTAAAATTCTCATTGCATCCATTCTTGGAATTTAGAAACTTCTTTTTTCGCAAGGGATATAGCTGAAGAAAACTTTTATATATTTGCTGATAATATGTCTTCCTCTTTTGTATCATTTATTGAGATTGGATTTACGAAATAACAGTTTTTGGGAGAAGTCTTTTTGCTTTTTTGTTTCTGTTGCAAATTCTGTTGGTTGGTTATGTTGCAAGTTCTGATCAAGTATGAATTGCTGGATTTTCATAATCCCTTAATTTATAAAACCTAATTGTTCCTTATCTTCATTATTGTTAATTATTTACTTATCCATTGATTTATTATCATTTCTAATGTTTTGGGGTACCAGTGGATGCTATCAGATGGATCCGTCCAGATTGTATAGTTGTGGGATGCTTTCTATTGAGCGTTGATGGTGAGGAGGAAAATTACTTGGTTCAAGTTATTACAAGCAAGGGCAGCAAAATTACTGATGTCAGTGTATGATTCACTTCTACTGACTTCTATGTATTGGATGAAAATTACACTATATTTGTATGTTATTTTTCATATTGTTTGTGATTTTGGCCGAGTGCTGAAGCGAGCTTAGGAAGTGCTGCATTATGATGTCGATCAGTTCAATATTACTGGGGCTCATTGCCTGCCAACTTTTTATTATGTGGATAGTTACCTATGTTAATGCTGTAACGTTGATACTAAGCTACTGTAACTTTTCCTGTTTCAGGCATTTTTTGCTCTTTAGATATATTATTTGAGGTTCATGTGGTCTTAGTATGTTCTGCACTGGTAAGCGTGCAGAATACATTTCTGCAATAAATTATGCCAATTCTACAAAAAGAAAATTAAACAGAGAAATCTTCTAGTTCTCATGTTATTGGTTTATTATCGAGAAAAGTAGATATTCAAGTAAATGTATAGTAAGATAATTCTATTTCTTTGTTTGACTTTGGTGTCACATGATTCTTGTGGAAGGTTTTAAAATTTAAACAGAGAGAGAAATCTTCTAGTTCTCATGTTATTGGTTTATCATCGAGAAAAGTAGATATTGAAGCAAATGTATAATAAGAGAATTATAATTTTTTGTTTGATTTTGATTTCACATGTTTCAGATTTTAAATATATCTTTAATTTTCCCTTCCAGGCCTCTTCCAAGGTGATTGCGTTATCATTTGAAAATATTTTTCTTGATTTCCGTCCTGATGATGTTCCTGTTGCACGCGGACCACATCTGTTCCTCAGTTATTTAGATCTTCAGTAAGCATATGTTATCTTTTAATTATTTTTCTTAGCTGTATGGCTAAATTGAAGTTATGTTGTATGCTATTCACTCTTATTGTAGTTTAACCATGATTGCTTTGTTGGCATACCTTTAACTGCCTAAAAGGCACTCCATATCTTGTCACTGTTGATACTTGTCTCTTAGTCTGTTTGGCTCATGTTTATATTTCATTATAAACACTAAAGCCACTTTTTATCTATATATTTTGAGGGACCCACAAATACTACCCATTTATCCACCACTTAGTTCTATCTATTTATGATTTAAACCATTTATAAACACTTCCCAAACATACTTTTAGTATTTTTTGGTATGAAGTTTACTATTGTTTCTGCAAGCGAGCAAAATTTCGGAAACAGAAAGTAACGCACTATTTTCTTGCTTGATATTTC
This sequence comes from Fraxinus quadrangulata, assembly GCA_903798255.1. Taxonomy (NCBI): domain Eukaryota; kingdom Viridiplantae; phylum Streptophyta; class Magnoliopsida; order Lamiales; family Oleaceae; genus Fraxinus; species Fraxinus quadrangulata. Next base: position 15,684 of record CAIGRB010092682.1, on the reverse strand, counting down.
TGCATTGTACATTGGCTTCTGGTGAAGGATTGGCACTACACTTGCCTCTGCTTTAATGGGGCTTCAACTCATTGTTTGCCGGGAGAACAGTATCCCCCGATCTTCTGCATCCCTACAAAGGAGCCTTAATTCCTCCTTTTTTTTTTTCCACCTATACTAGGGAAACTTTTTACTCAAATAGGAACTTGCTATTATTCCTCAAGTTTCATAGAAAATAATATATCCTGTCTGTTAATTTAGTCTCTTGATCTTCTTCCCTCTGGCTCTCCATGCTGATTCAACTGCCACACTTGAGACACGGAACAGTTTACTTCAGTTCCCATCTTCTGAGGGCTATTCTCTAGCCGTTCCTTTTCCTTCTTTAATAACTTGGCTTGATATCAATGTTTCCACTATTCAATTACACAAATGAGGCACGGGGCACTTTAATTGTGGCTAAGAGAAGGTTTGTGAGCTTGCTTATGAAAGTTCTAGTGGGATCAGATTGTGCTTCATGCTTGCATAACAAAAAATGTTTTATACAAGAATTCTTGCAATTTTGGATATGTTCTTATGGATAAAAGGTATTTCATAGAGAACAGGAGGTTCTAGGCTCATCTAGTTGGACTTTTTAAGGCAAAAAAATTTCTTCGAGCCTTCACGATTGAAACTGGGGCCATTTCAAAAAGAAACACCAGTCTATATAAATGATACAATATTTTCATTGTTTGTCTTAATTTGTGACTGGCCAATTATTGTATCCGTGTTTCATAAGATGCAGGAGCTTGCATTATGGTAAGCCTCATGAGTCACTTTTTTATAAACCGAAATCTGGACTAACTTCCAGTTCTTTTACTATCTTTTTTATTTTTATTTTTCATGAGAATTACTTTCTTGCACAAAATGCATGACAACCAAATGGACGAGGGAGCAAAGAAAGGGGTAACAAGAAGAGAATATTTGCATAAATTGTCTTGTAGTAACCACTTAAATGACTTATAATCGTGGCTACCATTGGCATAACTTATGTAGCGCCCCGAGCCCTAGTTACCCGTGATAGTGCTAAAATCTTCAACTAGCATAATCATACATAAATTGTTCAGAAAAGTGGAACTTAACTTGGACCAAAAACTTTAAGACTTCAGGGACCGGTTGTAAAGCTGAAGAATATTTACTTTTTGTGAATTGGGATTTTTTACCTTTGGACACATTTCTGAAAAAAATTCGTTTGGCAACCAAACGAAGTCCAAATTTTGAACTGCAAGAATATTACACCTTAGAGAATTACATGTTAAAATTTCGTATAATAATTCAATCAATAGAAGGGTCAAATTGATTTTTAAATTCAGACCGTATATGTTCTTGGGTATGTTCGGGCAACCCTTGAAAAAACATCAATAACTTGAGTTTTAGACGCTCAAAATCCGTGATTTCAAATCTAAGAGATATCTATAACCCATATGGCTACCTTCTCCAATTTGAATCACTTCAAAATTCCAAGTATTTTGGTCAACGTGAATTTTTACACGTAGGGGCAAAAACTTAAAAAATTATAGACATTTTAGCTTTGTGAACTCAAAACAAATAGATGAACCAAAAGAAAGTATTGTATCCTCATTGAACAAATTTCCATCAAACAAATTTGTCTTTAAACATTCAAAATTACTAAATTGAAATATCAAGAAATTTAAATATTTGTTCGAACATAACATGACTTAAACAATAAGTTTGGGGTTTACATCAAGGCACCATTGCTCTTCGTCACGCCGTCATCGACCGCATTAATATGAAAATGTTAGGTTGGGGGTTGAATATTTCATAAAAAACACTCAATAAGCTTATAAACACGCTATATCAAATCATATCATAATATAAGCATATGCTCGTGCAATTTAAATTTTTATAGAATAAGCATATTGATGATTAGACTACATATTAATATTTGGTGCACTACTACGCCACGAATTTCACATATATGGTGCACAACTACGCCACCCGTTCACAATTTAACCCCACAAGGAGTCACATAAAACATAAAGAAAAGCTATTAATCGCAATTGTACATGCTCAACCATAACATGAATTGAAATAAAACGGTGGTTTGAGTCTACCTCTTTTGAAGTGAGTCTTAGGTTGGAGCATCGTGTGTGTGGACTTGAAAAACACCAACTCCGGAAATTCCATGCAACACCTTTATTTTCTTTCCTCTTCTCTTTTCAAATACGTTTCTCTGCCCTTTTTCTTTCACTTATAGCTGAACTTGTGCTTTTGTTTGGTTCCAATTGAGTCCTCAGTAGCTGAAATTTGGATGAATTTCAATTCAACTAGGACCTAGAATTTGGAATTTAATCAATTACTAAACTACCTAAATTTATGGTAATTAGGACTGTATCATGTATGATCTCTTGGAAATGTGATTAATGCTTATAAAAAATGAGATAAGCTTAAAATTTCTAACCGATTCATCTTGATCCCTATATATATCTAAATAGATTTTTTCTTTAGGCCTTTATCCACAAATTAATTTGAACTTCAATTAGAGCTATGTGACTGCTAAGTCTAATACAATTTGGCGACAAAACATTACTTAAACTTTTTCTATAACTTGTTGCAAAATAAAATTTCAATGGCAAACCAGCAATTAACATAGGCTAGACCAAGTGCGTATTTAATTAAATGACCAACTTAAAGCCCATAAATTGGGGAAAACTTGCAAGGACGCGAATTTTATCTTCCTTAAAAGAATTTGCAAAAAACTATTGCTTTAAAATTTGAAATTTTTCGGTAGCTACAAGTTAACAGTACAATGCCAAATTATTGTGGTTACATACTTGTCTGGCAAAGCATAGAAAGAGTTCACTAACTATAATTGTGTATTTCTATTTGTTACAGTGGACTTGCATTTGTTGCTAATAGGAAGAATCTGTCTCAGCATGTTGTATTATTTTGCTGGTCACTGGATTCTGGGAAGAACGAAGCTGCATTGATTGATATTCTCAATGACGCTTGGATTCCACATATTGAATGTCAAGGTGCTCTAGTTTGTACTCAGGATTAGTCTATATCAGCAAGTTTCTTCTTGAGTTTATTGTGCAACCTTTCATTTTACCAGATTGTTTTGTCTGCTTTCCCCTTTCTTTTACATATCCTATTCACTTCATTTATATAAATATGAAGAGAAATTATTTAGTAAGCATTGGTGCTTAGCGCTATGCCATGACACTAGTGCTTAGCATAAACTAAGCACGGTGCTTAGTAGATCATTTATTTCTCTGTATTTATATTTCCTGATTTTTTTTTTTGGTGACATGATGGTTGATTTGGAGAATTAAATTTGTTATTTATGTTCGCAAGGTGAATGTGCTTCTTTGGTACCCCAATGACATTGATACAAATTGTCAATGTGTTGTAAGTTGATGGAAGTTCATTGTTCATGCTAGATGATTTTGTTTGATGACTACACATCAACTCATTTGAGAAAATGCTATCACTAAAAATATTTTGTGCGAATGTTGTCTTGAAACGGTGCACTAGTTCAGAAAATATGTAATATGCTAGAAATTACAAATATAGTAGGTGCATAAATATCTCTCTTACCAAAATTGTATAAAGTAGGACGATAAATAATTAAATTATCCATTTTGTTTTTAATGTATATTTATATTTTTTTTTTCTTCAGGAGACGGTGAAGACAATTTGATCTTAGGACTCACTGTTGACAAGGTTTGCCAGAATGAAAATGTCAAATTCACACTTGGAGAAGAGGAAACAGAAGTTTCACCTTGTTGCATTCTTGTATGCCTAACACTTGATGGAAAGATTTCTATCTTTCACTTCGCTAGGTATTTTTCCATGTTATAATTTTAGTACTCTCTTTATGCTGTTTAGGTATCTCTTCTAGGTGACTTAACCTTCTTTTCTAAAGAAACTACATACCCTAGATTTGAAATGACTTCTTTTGTAGTGCTATAGGTGCTTCAGTATCATCTGAGAACTTGGCTGATTCTGGTGAGGACGAGGATGCTTCTCTTGTGTCATCGTTAAAACATGAGCCAGCCCAGATTTCTTCAGAGGTGAAGGAAGAAAGTGGAGAACAAACCTTTTCAAGGTCGAAATCTCATGAATTGAGTGGAACTGACAAAAGAGAGAATGAGAAGGTTACTACTATTGCAAGTGCCCAACCATCTTCGTTACTTGCAAACATCAAATCTGAAGACAAGCGTATTAGTGAAAATCAGGAACGGAAACCTCATCCAAAGTTGCAAACATCAGAAGCTGATGAGCCAAAAATATTCCCTCCTATAAAGTTGAACAAAGATAGCAATATTCAAACACCACTTGTTGCAGGGAAGCAAGACGTAAAGTTGGAACATTTATCATTTAAGACTTCTAGTCTTCAGGGTTCTCAACCTTTGGCTAAAGGTTTTTGTAAGATAGAGGACAAATCTATTTCTGAAGTCAAATCTAGTCCAAGTTCCTTCTCAGAAAAAGTTTTATCCCTAAGCAACGATCAACAAACAGGTAGCAGTATGGAATCATCGGGAAAGATGGCATCAACTAATTTACAGAATACGCGGCCTTCAACCTGGTCAAGTGTAAAAGTTGATTCTTTAAAAACGTTTGATGAAAGGCCTTCGTTGCTACCTTCCCATGACGACGAGCGGAGGATCTCTCACAAGTCTGATACAAGTGCTTCTCAACTTGCTGGAGATTCACTTCGAGATAATTCACATAAGAAGGAGCGGGCTCGACCTTCAGTTACATTTAATTCTTCTGGACAGAGATCTGCTACAGGAACTGGAAATATCTACTCATTGCCTGCACATCGGGGTTCACAAGTGTCAATGCAGAGTTCTACTTTAGGAAAATCTTTTGAGGCTCAGCCCAACAAAGAAAATCATGCGACTCGCTCCACAACGGGGTCACTATTTTCTGAGCCAAACGTATCAAAACAGTTCAGCAATGTAATTTACTTATCTTGGGTTATCATATGTTCTTGAGACATCTATGAAGTTATTCTTTCATAGTTGGCTTTCTACAGAGCTGTTCTAAATTTGATATTCTTTTATTCGTTTGCATAATAAAAAGAGTTTTACAAAATAGAGCAACAACCTCAGATAAAATATTAGTTAAACCTCTCACTCATTGTGCAGGAGTTTATGAATTCCTGGGTATTGTTTACAATTTTTTGTGTCTCCATTTTAATACCTGCTAGTTTATGTGGCAGTAGTTTTGTTCTTCTCCACATTCTTGTTTCTATACTAAAGAGATTGTTGAATCATCTCTTCTAAAAGTTTAACTGTTATAACTTATATATGAATTCATTTTCTCATCAATCATCTGACACATGGAGATTTCCAAAATTGGTGGCTGTGATATTTGCACACGACATTTGCCAAATTTAACACCATGTTGAACCTCCTCATTAAAGATTAACATAGTAGAGAGATGATGAATATATTTATTTATATTTGTTGAAAGTATCTTCAATACAGATAATGGTTTTTTAGTTGTATGATACTGTAATTTGCCTTCTTTTGTATCCATAATGTAATGAAATATGTGATATGTGTTTCTTATGTTGTATCTTTCAGGTTGAAGAGATGGCCAACAAATTGAACAACCTTCTTGAAGGTATTGAAGGAAAAGGTGGGTTTAAGGATGCATCTGTCGCTTCCCAAGAAAAAGCAGTTATGGAGTTGGAGGATGGCATATTGGCTCTTTCAGGCAAATGCAGAACGTGGAAGGTTAGCCTTTTGTTTTACGCTCTAGGTCTTATTTCACATTTACTAGTCAATCTAAGAGCTCGTGTATTTTTGAGTTTTGCTACCTATCTCCTCCCTTCTGTTTTCAGTTTCCATTAGAAACCTACCTTTCTATTGTGTTATACTAACTCTATTGCAGAATGGGATGGTTTATTGTGACTTGGGTCAATGTTTCAAAAGAGGCCCCTTTCTCTCTGTATTTTTTTTACCATCCAAGCATCTGCTCGTTCATTTCGCTGTCACTCTCTCTCTTCCTTTCTCCTTTCCAATTTACTCCTGTGTCATGTCAATCTTTAATCATGCTCTTCACCACAACTGAACTAATGAGACTGATAAACCGATAGAAGGAACTCGAAAACAATCCCACAAAAACTGCTATGATTAAAAATTCTTTCTTGGCTGCAATCTAGCACAAATTAAGCATAGGAAGCTTTTGTTTTGTTGTTATCTGAATCCTATATGGTGACACTATCCTGAGGGTCTTGATTTAGACTATTAAGGAGAGCCATAAGGGTGTTTATAGGCTTATAGCAAAACTCGATGTATTTGCTTTACTATACTATTAGTCCTGGTGGGTTGAGAAACTATGCACTCCATCCATCTGCAATTCACTGAGTTGATTTGACTTGGTCGAACTGGCAATATTTAGTGCGTAATTTTTCGTTAAATAGTTAATGATCATAGGAAAAACTTACATGGTAATAAATTCCATGTAATATGTATATACTTTTTTAACTAAAAAGGTATAAGAATTGATAAAACCAGTCGAACACTTTTTGTTTTCTAAAGACGATTCCTTTTCTTTCTGTTCTCTCTCTCTCTGTTTGGAGTTTTGATTTTCCATTTTTTTTTGTTTCATTTTTTTGAAAAGTGTATAGTATATGCCAGACAAAATGGATCAAGGTAACAAAAGTAATCGAGGGAAGAGCTGTGAGGTTGATTTATGTCCAGCAATTCAAATTTAAACTATTGTCCAATTCATCTGTTATTTAATTCTCAATCAATTTATACATATGTAAAAACTGAGAGAATGAATTCTTCTATTGAAGTGAATTTCTCTGAATTACATAGATTCCTNTGAATTCTTCTATTGAAGTGAATTTCTCTGAATTACATAGATTCCTATTTATAGTAGTTACAGGAAATAAAAAACTGGGAAAATAATAACTAACAACTAATTAGTTTACCTAATAAAGATACATTCCTAATTTACAATGATTGACTTCTTAATTTACAACTATTCAATCTTGGTAATTGCTGTTAAATATCTTCTTGATTTCCAACACTTCCCCTCAAGCTGGCTTGAAGATATCTTCCATAGTCAGTTTGCCCAAAAACATGTCAAATTGCTTCTTGTGTAGTCCCTTAGTAAATACATCGGCAATCTGTTCAGTAGTTGGGATGTATGGCATACAAATCAGCCCACTGTCAAGTTTTTCCTTGATAAAGTGTTTATCTACTTCTACATGCTTTGTTCTGTCATGAAGAACTGTATTATGGGCGATTGAAATTGCTGCCTTGTTGTCGCAGTACAACTTCATTGGCAGAGAATCTGGAGTCTTCAACTCTTCTAACAATCTTTTAATCCACATAACTTCACAAATACCATGAGCCACTGCTCTAAATTCTGTCTCTGCACTGCTTTTAGCAACCACATTTTGTTTTTTACTTCGCCAAGTAACCAAGTTTCCTCCAACAATGGAACAGTATCCGGATGTTGATCTCCTATCTGTTATATTTCCAGCCCAATCTGCATCGGTGTAGGCTTCAATTTGTAGATGTCCACGGTTTTTAAAAAGTAGACCTTTTCCAGGAGTCCCCTTCAAATATCTTAGAATTCTATAAACTGCTTCAAGATGCTCCATTCCAGGCGAATGCATGAATTGACTAACCATACTTACCGAAAATGCTATATCCGGTCGTGTATGAGATAGATTAACCTTCCAACAAGTCGTCGATATTTTTCCCTGCTCACTACAATTCCTGTCTTAGCAGGCTGTAATTTTGTGTTGGGTTCCTAATTTACAATGATTGACTTCCTAATTTACAACTATTCAATCTTGGTAATTGCTGTCAAATATCTTCTTGATTTCCAACAATATGGCATTGTAAAGTTTTGTCGATTATTTTATTGTTCATCTCTTGACTGTGTAGGGAATAATGGATAAGCAACAAATAGAGGTCCAACTTCTTTTTGATAAGACAGTACAAGGTAGGTTCCTAGTTCTTGTTCATGCAAAGTTGTGTTTTGTACTTGTGGAGTTATGGATGTAAATAAAATTACTTTCTTTGTGATGTTATGTGAACGTTTTCTAGATGAACGTGATCTGTCCATTTACTCTTCAATTTGAACACTAGCAGAAGGGGGCTTGAGTGCCGTGTGCTCAGTGTTGACAAATACAAAAGTCAAATTCTAGTTTTGAAATTGTCCCAAGTACCAGCAAAAACAAAATTCTATGTATTGATAGCTAACCTTTGGGGCGGGCAGCTTCTTAATAAGGCACATCAGAAGTTAGGCTCTATGCAAAATGACTCTTTGATGTACCAAGTTCCATGTTAGTGTACGTCTTAACTATCAATAACACATGATTACCTTTTCCTTTAATTTCTCAATTCCTTCAGGAAGAAATTCGCATATTTCTAATATTAGGATCATATTTGATTTCCCAAGGTTAGGATGAAATTTTTTGATTTCCCAAGGTTAGAGCCAGATATGATAGATTTCCCAAGATCAGGATCATATTTAATTAGGATCTGATTTACTGATCCTCTTGCATAAATACATGTAACTGTTTCAGATGAATATGCTGAATTGGCTTTAACCAATATGGTATCGGGGCGATTTTATTTTCTGGGCTCTGTTTTTTCTCGATCCTTTTCCCTTGCATCTTCCTTTTCTATTTTCAGTCTTCACCCTATTGTCGGTTTAACCAAATATTTATTGTAAACATAATTGTAGGAGATAATTATGTTTAAGATATATGATACATCAGCTCATTGTAATGTTTGATATAGAAATATAATTTAAATTTTCTACAGTTCACATGCATGTTATTAAGTTTAATTGATCAAAAGTGTCTGATTGCACATGGTAATGGTTTGATCATGCATGGACACGTTTATCCTGCTGCTCCTGTTGGAACCCTCCTTGTAGTTCATCCTCCTGCTGCACATTAACGATCTAGATTATGGCCTTAGAAATATGCGTGCTTAGGGCATGCTAATGTTATGTCTCAGCCATTGATGGTGTTTGTAAACTGTTATGTCAAACTATATATTGACTTATATAAGTGCATTTGATGATCTTCATAGGGGCTAGCCAGTTTATAGTTTCATATTTTCCTTGCTGAGTTGAAGTTTGCAATTTCTTTTATTTCCAATAATCTACAAAACGATACATATCCCATTTCAAGTTGCGGTATAACTGTTAATTTTTTTCCAGTTTTGGCAAGGAAAATATATGTGGAAGGAATTTTCAAGCAAGCTACAGATAACCGATATTGGGACCTTTGGAATCGTCAAAAATTGAGTCCTGAACTAGAGTTGATGAGCAGACATATCTTAGATTTAGATCAGGTGCATAGAAGTTGAACGTTTATCTTTTCTCCATTCCATATGTTTCCTGCATTTCTGTAGCTTCTTTTCCCTTTGTATTCCAGGATTTGACCAATCAGATGATTGAATTAGAAAGGCACTTCAATGCTCTTGAGCTCAATAAGTTTGGTGAAAATAGAGAGATGCAAACAAACCAGAAAGCTTTGCAAAGTTGGCGTGGACAATCCAGGTACTGGATTACTGTTGTCCCTCTGCGCGTTTTTGTAGCCACAGTAAATTCATTCATTTATGTTGTGCATGAGAACATGAAATCCTTCATACCGAATTCCTTTTTCCTTTTTAATTTCTTGTATCTGGGGGCTTAATGAGCCCCGAGGCCAATCAAGTTAGTTCAGATTCATCAGTGCAGGCAATCAGACTGTAACGTACTTGAGTGGGCTTCCTTGCAGGCACATTCAGGAGTTGCATAGTTTACATAACACGATGAGTGCACAATTAGCAGCAGCTGAGCAACTTTCTGAGTGTCTCTCAAAACAGATGGCTGCTCTAAATATAGAGTCTTCTGCAAAAGAACAGGATGTAAAAAAGAAACTGTTTGAATCCATTGGTCTCTCCTACATTGGTGCCTCCCACGGCTCCCAGAGTAAGGAAAGGGCTCTAGATACCTTGTCAAACGAAGAACTATTGATTACTTCTCGTTCTGTTTCTGCTAAAGAGCAGTCTAGTAGCCACCAAGCTAATCTTTCCAAGGGTTATGATCCAGAAACTGTAAGGCGGCGTCGAGACTCACTGGATCGGGTACATCCCTTGGTCTGCTCTTTTTTTTTTTTTTTT